>JACEIK010002050.1:7614-27059 GCA_018107945.1 Datura stramonium | reverse complement strand
CGTTTTAATTCCGATTCCAAGCCTCTACTTCACCAACTCATGGATTAGTTCCTCAAAGTCATCGAAACCTACAAAACAAAGGCTAATCATGTTGGTTAGCGCATATCTTCACATTTATATAAAATTACATGAAAATGTATAAAATAACTTAGATAAATAAAACTAATTTAAGTTATAAAGCGTCACTCGGTCATTCTATTTTGCCCGAGATCAGTGTCACTTCACGACTTGTAGGTTTGCTTAGGAAGAGGATGGAACTTCCATTGGAGACGACGAGTGCATGTGATGAGTTGTCATTCCAATAAATGACCCGTGGAGTCCTTCATTGATTGGGAAGTTCAAATTGCATGTAAGATTCCAGTAGTGGAAACAAGTGAGGACCACGAGTCGTCAGTGGACCCAACGACTCATTAGGTCCCTCATTGGGACTAGCAGGATCACTTTTCCAAGCGAATTATTAAGGGCATTTTTGTAATTCCAAAGCTCCTAAGTCCTAAACTACGTTATTTTTAGCCTTGAAAGGAGTGTTTTAAGGGAGGTAACCTATTATAATTCATTCACCTCCCATGCACATAAAACTTTGAACCTCTTGGATGATCAATCTAGATTTTTCTCAATTCTTCCCCAATTCTCTTGGTCTTTCAATGTCAAGTTGAGATTCATTTTACCCATGTATATAGGGCTATTAATGAGAGTTTCCTTTCACCCTCATTCCCAAATTTCCTCTCATGTTTATCATTTCAAATCTTTATTCAAGTTTATGATCTTATAGGGTTTTAACCCAAATTTTATGATATTCCCCAGGATATGTCTATAGGACAATTTCCCTCATGTTTCAAAGGATATTTTAAGATTTATGGGATGTTTTACATACATTTTAATTATAAATTCATGATTTCAAGTTTTAGAAAATTATGCCTTATTATGCATGTTTTATGAAAAGTCAAGTTTATGATTTATGATTTCATGTATGATGAGATATCTAGCATGAATGAATGTTTATAACTTACCCATGCATGAATCCATGATTGAATTATGATATTCTGTTTTACAGAAGGTTTGAACCAATGTTCATTTTATGAGCTTATACTTATGAATTCAGCTATTACAGGTCATTTAATTTCTATTTTTAGCTTTGGGTCATTTTATTCAGATATGATATTTAACTTATAGTCATAAGCATGCAACCCTTACTTTTATGATCTTATGATTTATGTTTATATGAATGATTTTAGTTAACATTCACTCAGTTTTTTTACTTGTATTGCATACTCAGTACATTCCAAGTACTAACTGCATACTCTATGTTGTATCGTTTCACGAATAGGTGTGAACGATTAGACTCAGTTCCACTATTAGTCCAGCTTCCTGCAGGTTAGTCCAGTTTCCATTGTTGGTGAGTCCTCATCTTCTGAAGACATTTAGTTTATCTCTCGACTATGTTATACTCAGTTTCATATTTGAGTAAGCTAGTTGGGGATTTTTTCCCATAAGCTCGTCAGATAGTTTAGAGGCTTATCAGACATTATGTAGATATTCAGCTTTGTCGAGTGTTTACTCTATTTTATGAACATTATGTTATTCATACTTTCTCTCATTGATGTTTCAGTTATCATATTCCACTTGATGTATGTTCTTTGGTTATCATATGTCACGAGTCGAACATAGGCCCAGATCGAGACACGGGAAAAAGAACCCTGAGAGGCTCAAAGTCGACCCATGACATGACCATATAATCTAACTCATTCATAAAAAAACAGAAGATCTTCATATTTAATATAGCGGAAGTCTGATAATCTCATAACATCGGAATACATAACTAAATATTGAAGCTGATTACATGTTATGTCTGCAAAGCCTCTACTACTAACGAGTTGATGGGACAAGACCCCACTAACTCACTATAGTCTGAAATGAAAAGTACTAGATACAATTGAAAGGAAGGGCCCTCGAAAGATGAGGACTCACCAACTCTGGCTGATAATTTCTAATGTTGCAGGTCTGGATAATGACGAGAC
This sequence comes from Datura stramonium, assembly GCA_018107945.1. Classification (NCBI taxonomy): domain Eukaryota; kingdom Viridiplantae; phylum Streptophyta; class Magnoliopsida; order Solanales; family Solanaceae; genus Datura; species Datura stramonium. The sequence continues at coordinate 25,041 of JACEIK010002050.1, read as the reverse complement.
TGAGCCTGAATATCCGAGTCTATATCATAAAACTATACAGCATAGAGTATGCAGTCAGTACGTGGAATGTACTGAGTATGAAAGGCAAGTAAAATCGCTAAGTAAGTAAAATCATAAACCATGCATATCATAAAAAGTAATCAAGATAAGATTCTGAGAGTAGCGCTTGCATGCTATTTTCTTAAATCATGATCTGAACATAACTGAATATCATAATTGAATCGAATAGCCCAAAGCTGAAAACTTAACATTGGGTCAAACCTACTGAAAACATAATTTCATGAATGATGAACATGCATAACTGAAATCATGAGGAACAATGGGAGGCTCGTCGTATAACCAGCATTACCACGATAGAGCTTACGTGGTCCTGACTATCACACTCAAGTGGGCAGAGTCCTCCAAAGCTTTGCCAGGACTAAGGATGCCACCATGATATTGATATCAAGCTGAAAGCCCTTAGGGGGTAGGGAAAGCTCACAAGCGAGGTCCAAATAATCTAAAAATACCTACGTTGGCACATAGTTCTGAGGCACAGGGTTGACTGACCCTTAGCCTACTCGGTGCTAGACACTACTCCAAAAATTATGCATATGCTCTCCTTCATTTTTCAACGAAGCTGAACCATCATCTAGTGACGAAGCTGACTCATAACATGCATACACAAATTTGAAATCATAACATGAGGAGCCTTGGCTCAAAACATACCACAAGCTGAACATAGTGGGAGTCTAGACTCCAAAATCCATGTGGTGAGCTAATACATAATGTTTAGATAAATCATGTAATATGCTTGATCATATGGGCTTGCCCAATACTTAAACATTATTGACATAAAATTGATCATTCATAAACATGAACATAGACATGGGTAATTCGAAATCATACTTTCTTCATAAACATCTCTTCATACTTGAATATATATTTCATAAATCTCAACTTTCATGAACTTTCGTGGATGGGAATCATAATTTATAAAACTTGAAAACATAATATATAATTGAAAAAATTGTAAAATATGCCCATTAATCATAACCCAACATTAGAAATATGCTTAGATCATACCCATGATTGAAACTTAGAGAATTCACATGTTTGTTAAAATCTCATATATTCATCAACTAGAATTTTTCATGAATTGAGAGGGGATTGGACATGGGTGTGGACAATTACACCCACTCAAAACCCTACATACCATTAGAAATTTAATTTCACAACTTCCTTGATTTCCCAATGAGAATTTGGGGAAGAACTTGAGGAATTTAGGCTTGATCACCCTTAGGAACTTCTAGACTTGCATTCATGGAAGTGAATAAGCCTAGATTGTACTTACCCCTCTTAAAACACTCTATTCTAATATTAAAATGACGTAGTTTAGGCCTTAGGAACTTAGGAATTACATAAAATCCCTTAATAAATTCACAGAGAAAAACACACAGCGAGTCCCAATAAGGGACTAGACGACCCGTCGTCCCTGACCATGACTTGTGGTCACCTCTCATTGCCTACACTAGAATTTCATCTTCATTGGTAACCACGGGGGACACCATGACTTGTGGTGTGCCCGACGACTCGTGGTTACTGGTCGTTAGGTGCACTGCCAGAACACTCATCTTTCAGACCAATCACTAACCACGACCCACTGGACGACTCATGGTGGTGACAACGACTCGTGGTCCCACCCATGGTCAGCCTCAAATCCCAACACTCAGCCAAGTCCAACCTTCTCCCCATGAGTCACTAAAGGATTCGTGGTTCACCAACGGGTCACTGGATGACTCGTCCTATGACCTGGTGCAGAATATCTTGTTTTCTCCGTTTCAACTCCCGGTTATGATCTTAGGGTTTTTAGGGTATTACAATATCTCCCCCCTTAGGAAAATTCATCCTCGAATATGGGAAAACATACTGAAAAGAAGAGAAATGTAATCATCATACTCAAATAATGAACGTACAAGCTGAAAACTGATGGAGTGACTGACTCTGAATTGAACTACATGACTGAACTGAATTCCTGAATCACACATACATTCATTAACATGAAAGAAACTGGGGAACATGAGCTGAAACTGAGCCAAAAGGGAATAGATGTGGGTATTTAGTCATCATATCAACTTCGGCTTCTCATGTAGCTCCCTCAACATGTTGATTCTTCCACAAAAAATTGACTGAGGCTACTTCATTGTTTCATAGCTTATGAACCTGAAGATGAAGTATTTCTACGGGAACCTCCTCATAACTAAGGCAATCTTTCACACCGACACTGTCAACTAGAACAACCAGAGTTGGATAACCCAAACACTTCTTTAAGAGCGATACATGGAAAACTAGCTGGACTGAAGATAATTCTGAGGGTAATTCCAACTGATAGGCTACCTTACCAACCTATTTCAAAATCCGGTATGGACCAACATAATGGGTACTGAGTTTCCCTTTCTTTTCGAATCTCATCACTCCCTTCATAGGGGATACTTTCAAAAACAACCAATCATCAACTTCAAACTCAAGCTCCCTCCTCCTCACATCCTCATAGGACTTTTGGCAACTCTTAGTTGTTTTCAACCTGTCCCTTAAAAGATGAACTTTCTCCATAGAATCATGGACTGAATCTGGACCTATCAATGTATCTTTGACTACTTCAAACCAACCAATAGGTGGTCTACACCTTCTCCCATAATAAGCCTCAAATGGAGCCATCTGAATGCTTGAATGGTAGTTGCTGTTATATGCAAACTCAATCAGATGAAAATGATCATCCCAACTACCTCTAAAGTCAATCTCATATGCTCTCAACATATCCTCAAGGGTCTAGAAGGTCCGCTCAGCCTGACCATCTGTTTGTGGGTGAAATGTTGTGCTAAGCATGACCTGATTACCAAGTCCCTTTTGAAACAATCTCCAAAACTAAGAGGTAAACTGAGTACCTCTATCTGATATGATTGACAAAGGCACTCCATGAAACTGAACTAACTCCTAAATGTACAACTTAGCATAATCCTCCACTGAATCGATGGTTTTGACCAATAAGAAATGAGCTTCCTTAGTCAACCTGTCCACAACCACCCAAATAGAGTCATACTAACGACGAGTACGAGGCAACCTTGTGATGAAGTCCATATTGATCTCCTCCCACTTTCAAGTAGGGATACTAATGTCTTGAAGCAAACCTTTAGGTCTTTGATGTTCCACTTTTCACCTGCTGACAATTCAGACACTTGGCTACAAGATCTACTTAGCCACAAGTTCTTCTATGTCCTTCATGCCACTCCACCAATAGACTTCCCGTAGCTCACGGTGCATCTTGGTGGCACCTGGATGTATAGAGTATCTGGAATGATGAGCCTCATGCAACATCCAATCGCTCAAATAATCGACACCCAAAAAACACAAGTGATATGCCTTATTTTTATGGCACTTTTGATGCTTAAAACAAAGAAAGTATCCACATTCCGGGTATGTTTATGAATATATGATGTTTTTGTGTTTAATATTGTAGGAAAACAGGTCCGAAATGGGAAATATGCTAAGTAAGGTAGAAAAGGACTTAACTGAAGGTTGCCAGGCACGTCACGAGTCATCGTCCTAAGGAATGAATCGTGTCTAGAGTCATGGGAAGAAATTAATGATAGATGAAGAAGGAAACATTGCACTCAACAGATTGAATCCATGAATCATTACGTCTGGTAATGAGTCATTAATCCAGTCGTGAAGACATAGAAGCGAAACTCAGAGAAAAATCCAGTGAAGTCAATGACAGGTCTAACCAGTCATCAGGTGTTTAGACGATTCGTCAGGAGCGAACTAGGATTAATCGTCAGGAGAGAACTAGGATGAATCGTCAGGTGCACTGGAAGTTTGGTGAATCAATACCACGAGAGGCCTAACGACTCGTGCCCAGCCACGACGAGTCGTTAGGTGACCCAATACCATGACTGGGCCTATTGTTGAGGATGGATTATTTGCACTGGCCACGACTTGTTGGGAGACCAAACGAGGAATTACTTGGCTCGTTATCCGTACCGACCTAGAATCCAAATTTAGTTAGGAGAAGATTTTTTTTGAACTATAAATACAATTTTTTAGGTTTATTTTTCATAAGTAGTTACTTTTTATCAATTTTCACGTGAATTCTAGTGTTGTTAACAATCGTTCTTGGGTCAAGAAACAAAGTTTACAATTTTGTTCTTGATTTTTTTAATTAATCAACCTTGGAGTTTTTTTAATCAAGTTTGGAGTTATATTCAATTTACTTGGTTTTCTTCTAGGAATTTTTGTAAGTTGCAATTATGATTTATCTAATATTTTGTGATTGTGACTATTCAAAACATGAGTAGCTAAACCCATAACTAGGGTTGTGGGAACCATGATGAATTAACACACATAGGTGAAACACTTAGTGATTCTTGAACGGGGTTTAATGCATGTATTGTTTTTCCCTTCATTTTAATTATTTCTTAACGGTTGCAAATAATGGAACTTGCCTTATTCTTACTTACCGGATCAAGGGAGTATTGAATGGGAAAAGGGATTAACAACAGAGATTTGAGAATATCAACCCTCATCTAATAGCGTGAACTTGTCCGGGCATAGATAATCCAATATTAAGTGTAAGGATTTATTAAGCATACACCGTATACGGACCAAGTTGCGTGGTGATAATGATCTAGATAGGGGACCAACCGTTTAGGTGAACCTAACCTACTGATATTGCATGTTAAACACTGGAATAGATCACTAGTGTAAAAGCCATGTGGTTATGAAGTCTTGGGGAACACAATCCTAGTCATTTTGTCGGTTGAATACAAATTGAATTTGACTTAAGCATTTAGTAGTTTTTACTCTTGTTTAGTATTTTATTTCTTTTCCCCCTTAGGAAATAACTAATCCGATAGTAATAGCCATTCACATTAACTAATGTTCTTCCCATATTCCCTGTGGGATCGACCTTAGCCTTCGTTAGGTTAGAGATATTTGACATCGACCATTTTATATCTCAATTGCGAGGTGTAATATGGGCGACATCAAATTTTGGCACCGTTGCCGGGGAATACGGCTAAGGCTTTTGTTAATTGTGTTTGCTTTATTGTTGGTTCTTATTTCCTTTTTATTTTTCTTTTGTTGTTTTTGTTTTTAACAGGTCTTAGGTTCGTGCATGCCCAGTACTAGGAGAAAAGGAAAATCCCCGGTTCAAATCGATCACGAACTTGAGCAGACATTAAGGAATCTAAGAAGAATTGCCAACATACAAGAACAGGAGACAGTAGACAAAGCCACAACGAGAATGTTGGCTGAGGAGCAAGATCGGGCTAGAGATCGTGAGTTATCTAGGGTTACTGAAGAGCAACGTCTAGCTGCCTAAGCAGAGTGAGCTAGAAGGCATAGAGGTAAATAACAACAGAGACACCGGTATTTTGATTAGGATGACGAAGCTGATATAGACAAAGTCGGTGCCACTAGAGCTATAGTCCCTCCCCCTTTGACTGCTGGGGAAAAGTTTGATATTACCAGCACTATGATCCAACTACTCAATATGAAGGGAATATTTGCAAGCCATGCAACTGATGATACTCATACTAACATGACAAATTTCATGGGTATCTGCAAGTCATAAAAACAACCAGGAGTAAGTCAGGATGTAATTCTGCTGAGGATATTTCCCTTCTCATTAGGGAGTGAGGCAACACTCTGGTTGGCAGAACTGCCCAATGATTCTATCACTACATGGAAGGAGTTAAAGAGAGCTTTTCTTGAAAGATTTTTCCCACCTTCCAGAGCCTTGCATTTAAAAGAAGATATATATAAGTTCAGGTAGTTAAATTCTGAGGCACTTCACGAGACATGGTTGAGATTCAACAAGAAGCTCAAAAGGATTCCCAACCACAGGATCCCAGATGATACATTGTTGGAAATTTTCTATAGGTCGCTAAATGATAACACCAAGGCGGTGGATGATACAATGTCTGGTTGAACATTTATGAGCCACACTTATGCTGAAGCTACCGAACAACCTGATAGAATTAATAAAACCTACCGCGCATGGGACATAAGAGATTCGGAGACTCCGTCTGGTTCTTCTGTGGTAGGTATGACTGCAGAAAAAAGAAGAAAGGATGAAGAATGAGATCAAGACATTGCTAAGATAAAGAACATAATGGAGCTGCTTGCTAAGCATTTGATGGGAGCCGGAACTGAAAAAGTGAATGTTGTGGATTCTCAGGGCGAGGCCCTGAGGAATGATGGAGGCGAATCTGAATCTGAAGAGGAAGCTAATTATCTGAGCGGTAAAGGGGCGGGTTTTCGCACCAACGCACAAGGGTCTAACCAAGACTCTTGGCGTCAGGGTCAAGGGAACCAAGGTCAGAACTTTTACAGAGATAACAATTATAACCGAGGCCAATAAAAAGACAATGGAGACTGGAAGAAGCGCGAGGAGTACAAGATTGATAGAAGCGGTCTGTATATTCCTCCAAGGAACTATGTACCAGAGTCCAGTGGTTCAAGGGTTGAAGACATGTTGTCCAAGGCACTTAAATAGATGGAGACAACATATAGATATTTTAAGGAGCTTCGCGCTGATATTTCTGGTACGAATCAAAAGGTTGAATCACATGCCATGGTCACTAAGAAGATTGAGCAGCAGCTGAGTCAGATGTCTGTTGCAATTAATCATAGGAAGAAAGGCACACTTCTAAGCAACACAGTGCAAAATCCAAAAATTGATAGTCGTTGCATGGAAGTCAATACTAGGAGTGGGAAGGCGACAATTGATCCTCCAAGGAGAGTTGTGGTTGATGAAACAAAAGATCCCATATTGATTAATGATAACAGGATAGCAGATTCCTAGGATCCAATTTTGGTTGAAGATTCAGTGGTAAAGACTGCTCCTATTAATGCAAAGGAGCATGAATCTGGCAATGAGAAGGAGACGGAAGAAAAACAAATGTTCACACCAATCCCTAGACCTCCTCCCCCTTTTCCACAGTGGTTGAAGAAAAAGGACGAACATGGAAAATATCACAAGTTCATCTCAATGTTAAAACAATTATCTGTGAACATCCCATTAGTCAAGGCACTTGAGCAGATATCTGGCTATGCCAAATTCATGAAGGACCTTGTCACAAGAAAGAGGACTGTGAGTTTTGATCCTGCAGATAATTTGCACCATTGTAGTGCAATAGCATCTCGTTCTCTTGTTCAAAATAAGGTCCTTTAGGCATTCACCATACCGTGCACTATTGGAGCCTTTAATTTTGCTAAGGAATTATGTGATCTTAGGGCTAGTATCAATTTGATGCCATTAGCAGTTTTCAGACAGTTGGGCTTAGGAGGCCCCAAACCGACTACAATGCGCCTTTTGATGGAAGATTGTACAGTGAAAAATCTGGTTGGAATCCTCTATAATGTTCTAGTGAAGGTAGTGTCCTATATATTTCCGGATGATTTTGTCATTCTGGACTGTGAGGTTAATTTTGAGGTCCCCATTATCTTGGGGAGACTATTCCTCACCACCGGAGATGTTCTTGTAGATATGGAGATTTGACAGCTCAAACTCCGATTGAACAATGAGGAAGTGACATTCAATATATGCAGATCCGTGAAACAACCAAATGATATGAGGGTGGTCTCAGTAATTAATATTGTGGAACTGGAGTTCCCAGTTATACCCATTGAGGAGTTTTTGATTCTTGATGACTTAGCAGTAGTGTTGATGGATGTTGGTGCTGAGGAGATCCATGGGGGTGAGGAGATTGTTAATGCACTTGCTGGCATGGGGTCATGCACTTGTGCTTCAAAGAAGATTGATCTAGATTTGAAGAATCAGGTGACCCCACCAGCCAAACCATCTATTGAGGAGCCTCCGATATTGGAGCTCAAAGCACTCCCGACCCATTTACAGTATGTATTTTTGGGATCCGATAACACTTTACCGGTCATTTTTGCAGCGTACTTGGATGAATGGCAAGTGTAGGATTTGGTCTCCATTTTAAAGATATAAAAAAAAGCCATCGGGTGGACCATTGCAGATATTATTGGAATCCCAACCGGTATTTGCACTCACAAAATCCAGCTAGAGCAAAATTGTATTCCAAGTATTAAGCATCAGCGTAGGTTGAATCCACCTATGAAAAAGGTGGTCAAGAGGAGATCATGGAGTGGTTGGATACAGGTGTGGTTTATCCTATTGCAGACAACAAATGGGTGAGCCCAATTTGATGCGTACCAAAAAAGGGAGGAATCATGGTGGTCCCAAATTCATGGATTACAGGAAGTTGAATCGTTGGATGCAAAAAGATCACTTTCCAATGCTATTCATAGACCAGATGTAAGAAAGACTTGCAGACGATGGTATTGTTTCCTTGACGGTTATTCGAGGTAAAATCAGATTTCTATAGCCCCCTAAGACCAAGAGAAGGCCATGTTCCCTTTCCCTTATGGTACATTTGATTTTAAGAGGATGACGTTCAGGTTATGTAATGCACCTGCCACTTTTCATCGTTGCATGATGTCCATATTTTCTGACATGGTGGAAGACATTGATGTCTTTATGGATGACTTTCCGGTGGTGGGTGATTCATTCAAAGATTGTTTGTCTCAATTGAGCAAGGTGCTGCAGAGATGTGAAGAGACCAACTTGGTGCTTAACTGGGAAAAGTGCCATTTCATGGTCAAGGAAGGTATAGTGCTCCACCACAAGATTTCTAACAAGGGTATAGAGGTGGATAGAGCTAAGATTGATGTTATTGCCAGTTTACTACCCCCAATATCTGTAAAAGTTGTTCGAAGTTTTCTAGGTCATGCAGGGTTTATAGAAGATTCATTAAGGACTTTTTGAAGATTGCACATCCTTTGTGTAACTGCTTGAGAAAGAGGTGAAGTTTGTTTTTGATGAGGCATGTCTAAAGGCTTTTGAATGCCTTAAAGAGAGATTGACCACGGCCCCCATTGTAGTAGCACCTGACTGGTCTTTTCCTTTTGAGGTCATGTGTGATGCTAGTGGTGTGGCCCTAGGAGCTGTGTTGGGTCAAAGGCGTTAAAAGCTTTTCCATCCGATTTATTATGATATCAAGGCTCTAAATACAACTCAGAAAACTTACACCATGACAGAATTGGAATTGTTAGTTGTAGTTTTTGCATTTGAGAAGTTTTGGGCATACTTTCTTGGAACTAAGGTGATAGTCTATACAGACCATGCAACTTTGAGATATCTAATGCAAAGAAGGATGCCAAGCCACGGTTGATTCGATGGGTTCTACTGCTACAAGAGTTTGAGTTTGAAGTAAATGACCAAAAAGGGACTGAAAATCAGGTGGAAGATCACTTATCATGATTCGAACTCGATGTAGCACTTTGAGATGAGCATGACATAGATGATGCATTCCCAGACGAGTAGGTTTTAGCGGCCTCACAAGATCTAATCCTATGGTTTGCAAACTTTGGTAATTATCTGGTGAGTGATGTTGTACTGGAGCACTTATCTTTTCACCAGTGGAAGAAGTTTATGTTTGACGTGCAGAAATTTTTCTAGGATGAGCCCTACTTATTTTCCATATATGCTGATGGGGTGATTCGAAGATGTGTGCCAAAGGTAGAGATGCTGAGTATACTGGAGGCCTACCACTCATCCTCTGTTAAAGGTCACCACACCGGGATTCGCACATCCCACAAAATAGTAGAATGTGGGTATTATTGGCCAACCATTCACCAGGACATGCATGATTTCTCAAAGGCATGCCACGCATTCCAAAGGCAAGGAGGCATATCATGGAGTAGTTCTTCTCTGGCAAAATCAAGTAGAGATCAGCGGTGAGANTTATTGGCCAACCATTCACCAGGACATGCATGATTTCTCAAAGGCATGCCACGCATTCCAAAGGCAAGGAGGCATATCATGGAGGCATGAGATTTCTCTTCCTCCCATCTTGGTAATTGAGCTATTGATGTATAAGGCATTGATTTTGTGGGCCCATTTGTAAGCTCAAACAGGATGAAGTACATACTTGTTGTTGTTGACTATGTTTCAAAATGGGTGGAAGCACAACTGCTTCCAAATAATGAAGGGAAGAGTGTCACAACATTCTTGAAGCGGAATATATTTGCTAGATTCAGGACTCCCATAGCCATCATTAGTGATGGGGGTTCGCACTTCTGTAACCAATTGTTTTCGCTCTTTATTGGAGAAATATTGGGTAAAACATAGGGTGGCAACACCCTATCATCCGCAGTCTAGTGGGCAGGTTGAAGTCACAAACCGGGAGATAAAGACTATCTTGGCAAAGACTTTTAACGCAAATCGGACAGATTGGCAAGAAAGCTAGATGATGATTTATAGGATTATCAGACTGCATTCAAGACTCCTATAGGTATGTCTCTATATCAGCTTGTGCATGGAAAAGCATGTCATCTTCCAGTTGAACTTGAGCACAAAGCTATATGGGTGCTCAAAAAACTGAATTTGGATTGGAATGAAACTGCGGACTTGAGGCTTGATCAGTTGAATGAGCTAGATGAATTTCATTTGAAATCCTATGAGAGTTCTGAAATTTATAAACTAAGAATGAAAGTTCAGCATGACCGGAAGATCGAGAAGAGAGAGTACAGTCCTAGAGACATGGTGTTATTATTTAATTCTAGGCTTCGCTTGTTTCTGGGAATGCTGAAGTCCAAATGGTTTGGGCCTTTTCGAGTAGTTCAAGTATTCTCCCATGGGGAAATTGAATTGGAAATCATGAAGGAAAGCGCATAAAGTTAACGGTGAACGGGTAAAAGCATATCTGGGGACAAGCAAAGAATTAAAGCTGGTGGATCTCTGGGCTCTGGGTGAAATATGAGTAACCCGGGGACTTGTGTCATGCTGCGATGTTAAATTAGGCACTGCATGGGAGGCAACCCATGTAGGTGTTTGGTGAATTCTGAGTAGTCAAAACACCTGCATCGTGCCGCGACATTAAATCAAGCGCTTCTTGGGAGGCAACCCAAGTAATTATAAGAAAAATATAGTGTTCACATGTGTTGATGTGTGCAGGTGATTAAGTTGAGAAATTTGATGTTAAAACCGAAAATCTGAACTTGAGTTGCTGGTGCCAAAAAGCACAGAACAAGTTGTCATCAAACCAAATGACACGTTAACTGGATCATCAACATTGCTGCATAAAACAGTGTAGACAACGGTTGACGAAACGAGTCATTGTCACTGGCAACAATCGCTAGGTCTTCCGTCAAGTCTACTGGATCATAGGTGAAATCAAACAAATAAAGATGATAACGACTGACTTAACGAATCATTAGGAAACCAAATGATTCGTTTAGTGACACGTCACGAAGCTACCACAGCATAGGGCCCACCACTCAAGTCCCAACTCATTGGGTTACACCACGAGTCGTTACACGAGAAGTTAGGTCCCACGAAAGTTTTTAAGCTCAAGTAAATACATGAAGGGCCAAATGAGTCATCACACCATGTAACGACTCGTTTAGTGGGTCGTCACGTGTTTTTAATTAACTACACCCGACCCGACCAACACACTAATTAGGGTAGAATTCTTATTCCTTATTATATAAAACACCCAATGGCCCTCATAAACTCTCACCTGAACTTAAAAGAAGAAAGTTAACTTCATACATTAATCACTTCTTCACCGCTACTATATTAACTGCTCCCTCTCAACGCATTCACACTCACACACACACACACGATCACACTCACCTGCTCGAAGTACCATACAAGATTGCACATTTCAAATTAAACTCTTTCCTGATCAACTCGAAATTATTATGAGTAATTGCTTGTGTATTCTCGTCTCCATCAGTTTTCTCATTTAATGATTTTTAAATTCAACATAATTTCATGAATTTCATGGAAGCCTAATTGTAAGACATTGAATAAAATTCTCTTTTCGAAACCCTTGACGAATCTGATGAAGCTATGCTTGTGGAATCTTTATTCTTGATAATGAACATGATATAAGCAAAGTGAATAATTGTACGTCAAACTCTTGAGCACGAGCCATGTAACGAGTCATGGTATCATCTCACGACCCGTCATATGGATTGTCCTGAGTGAAAATTAATCCTGGCGACTAGTGTACCAACGACTGGCCTAATGAGTCATTGCATTCGATAACGACTTGTTATGACTAGTCGTTAAATCCACTGGCCCAACAAGAAGAAAATACAGTTGGAAGATAACTACTGATCTCACGAATCGTTGCTAGTGGCAACCACTCGTTAAGTCACTCGTCATGTCCACTGAGACTCAGTTTAAAAGTTCTTATGTTTCATCTCATCTGGAATACTAACTAATCTTCCATAGGTACAATGGCTCCGAGGGGTACACCAAAGAAAGTTTCGGCAAAAACACAAGTGACGGAGAGGAGTCAACTGTCATACCACAATCTTCGGGACGAGCCATCCTCCTCCAAAGAGTCAAGTGGCTCGGAGGAGGAATATGAAGGGTCAAAAGAGAAGATGGTGCAGAGATATACTAGGGCTAGGTCTCAACGAACTACAAATCCAACAGCCCTTGTTGATGCTCAAACTTCAATGGCAAGGGATCCGCCAAGACGTACTGATGAAAATGTCAAGGCTACAGCCGCAATTGCTCCCAAGGGCACCACAGCTAGGAAAAACGCAGAAGTAGCTGATGAGTCACATGCTTAGCAAGGCAAAACAAATGATGAACTGACGGATACCTCGAACACATCCCATGATCAACCAAGGCATGTGAGGAGATGGTGTGTTCATGGTACGAGGGCTATCTATAACAGAGACATTGCTCCAAATGATAAAGGACTTCCAAAGAGGAGCATCTATGAGGAGCCCAATCTAGTAAGCACGGGGCTTAAGGACCTTCCAAAGATGTAGGCTTTGTTCGACAAGTACAGGTTGGGGTGATTGACCGAGAAATCAGGAAGCTATAGCCCCTGCCTAGTTAGAGAATTCTATGTAGCTTACACAGCCAGACTACAGCGTCTGGCAATAGGTGGTCAAGACTGGAAAAAGAGGCCTGCTTTGACATAGGTGTTGGTTTGGGGGACACCTATAGATATATCTGAGAGGACCATCTCAAGGCTATTGTATGGGCCAGACTATCATGCCCCGATAAACACAGCCGAGTTCGATCAAAGACTATTTGAGCTAAAGAAAGTCAAGATGAAGAAGATGAATTGTGAGGAGCGAATTAGGAAATACACTTGGCTATCTCGAGTCATTGCCACAAGAGGTCCTTTGGTTGAATGGTTGCACGACACCAAGTCTCAGATAAAGAAGGCCACACTAAACTTTCATGCCAAATTTTGGTTGTCACTGGTGCGGCATAGGTTGGTACCAACCAACAATGATAATATTCCCTCACCTGACAGAGCCGCATTGGTAGCCAACATTATGGAGGGATATGCTATAAATTTCCCATAGTACATTGCTAAAGAGATTAGAGAGCAGACAATAAATGATGGTACTACAATTCCCTTCCTATGTCTTATTGAGAGACTCATTCGGAGTCAAAGGTGTCGGAGTTGCCATTGGTTGACAGCACATAGTGGTACATAAGATAACAGATATCATGTTGATAGGAGATGACACAAACCCAATATTGAGAGCAAGGAATCAGGATGTCGCATCCGCTGGAGCGACTATACTAGCAGAGGAATTCAGCAGCGGGATGCACACTCAGGCTGCTGTATTTACAGAGTTGCGGCAAAGCCCACGAAGGCCTGGGAGATGGGTAGCCAGCCTGAGGCTACAGATGCAGCTGACATTCCTACATCTGCAGAGATTCCAGAGTCGTCATCCATAACAACTGCACCTCGCCCACCTGTTGCACCCTCAAGTGCTCCTTCAGTCGGTCTAGTCACAATTTCTAAAGAATTCCTGACTGACATAGTTAGATGGCTAGCAGAGGCTGAGAAACAACAAGCACACACGGATCTACAAGTAAAGATATTTATGGAGCAAGTCAAGCCGTGGGTTACCAAAGAATTGGAGGCATTCACTAGCTCCGTGCATGGAAGGTTGGATGATTTTATGAAATGCATGGATGAGAGACTTGCACAGTTACAGGCGTTTGAATTGGCAAAGTGGTATGCGGAGGTAGCAGCACTCAGCGCGGAGGTGTGGGAGTTGCCCGCACGACAGGTAGCTGAAATCCCTCCACCAGTGCTTCCCGTGATAGAAGATGAAAGCGAAGAAGAGCTACCACCTATGTTTGATTTCATTACTGTGGAGCCGGTGGCATATAATAAGGGAAAAAGGCCTCATGAGGAGGCAATTTTTAAGGATGATGACTCTTTGCTCAGTTAGCAAAAGCGAGAGCTGAGAGAGATGGAGAGAGAGCACTGCATCGATATAGAGAGGAGGCTTGACAGAGGGCCATAGTTCAGGAAGCAAGAGCTCAGGGAGAAGGAACGGGCTCAGTTGGGTCTAAAAATGCACCGGGTCAAGCCGGTGATATCGGAGAGGATAGTGGAGGAGTATCTGCACCCTCCACCGACCAGGTAGCAGATGCCTAGGTCACACCCACCCGCTCAGTGGGCGTGTAGTTACCAACCCAGGNCTGCACCCTCCACCGACCAGGTAGCAGATGCCTAGGTCACACATGTATGTTCCCTATTTCCATAGTTTTGTTTTATATATATGTGTCAAGGAAGACGCATGCTTTTCTTGATGGGGGTTGAGAGGGATACCTATGTATTTTTGCGGAACATAACCTTAGGGTTTTTCTTGCTGGATATCTTTTCCCTCGGGGTTCTTATAAGTAGAACTGGAACGTTTAGGGTTTTAAGTTTTTGTGTTTGTTTTTGTCAGTCAAAAGAAAGTTAGGTTAACTTAAGGTAGTCAAGAACTTGAATTGTTGATTTTTGTTGAACTGATAATTTGATACCCCTCCTAAATTTTTTTATGTGTCTATTAAAATCGGCAAGTATGACCTTTGTAAATCTTTTCATGGCATTCAAACTATGAACATGTTTACCATTGTGTTGTTGTTTCTGAACTAGCAGTTAGTAGAAGTGATGATGTTGACCTGTGCTATGTGTGAGTGAGATTTAATAGTTAAATTCGATTGTGTGTGTCAATCTAGAACTTTCCTGGTCAGTCGTACCGAGATAGAGGATGGGAAACTAGGAAAGGATCATAGGCTATTTTTGATTAATGAGGCCATTTTTGATTAATGAGCCCACTTTAGCCTTAAAAGACCTACCAAAAGAAAATAAATAACCCTTGATCCAAATTTTTTAGCTTAAATTGACCTTTCTTTTTGTTTACACCAATTCACCTTCCTTCTTTGATTAAAAATGAACCTGTTTTGGTCCTGGTCCTCCTTGGACACTGTGAACCTCAACTCAGGAAAATTGCCTAAGTTGAGGGTGGCTATGATAGGGGTGATTAAAAAAAGTAGGGTGGAATGAAATTTGGTAATAAAAATGAAAGAGAGGGTGCGGTGTGCGTAATGAAAGAAAAGAAAGAAATAAAAATGTTGTCAAATAACAAGAAAAGAAAAGAAAAGAAAATTTTGAAATCAATGAATGCTTGAAAGAAGAGAAACAGCACTCGTAGTTACAAATGAAAATAAAAGAAGAAGCAAGCACAGGAAAAAGGGGAGAAAATATGAAAAAAGGTTAACAGTGGAGTAAAGACGTATGTAGTGCCATGGCGGGTTAAGCTACTAATCCCATATGTACCATACCCAAACCCGAGCCTACATTACAAGCTTAATTAGTCCTATAGTGATCCTAGTTACCTGCCTGAAAATCGAGGTATCGAAAGTAAAGGCAAGCCTATAGCATTGCATGCACACAGCTAGAATTTCTTTATGAGAGTGAGTGTGATCTTACCTAGTCCCAAGAGAAATACATTGATGTAATCATATACACATGAGAGAGTGTGGGACTTCTTTGAGGCGAGAGCATTTGGTCAATAAAATCATCTGCAAATTGTTTGGGTAAGTGTTATAGATTTATGTGCATGGTTGTAGGTGACAGTGTTTGGCCATGTTTTGATTCCTCCGTTTCATGGTTGAAAAATTTTCATATGCATTGTGATTTGAGTTGGTATGATAACGGAGGGGTTAGAAAAATTTTATTTGATGCGGAATTGTGACTTTTGTAATCTTCATAAAGTTCTTTTTATATTATCTTGTTTTTGCCTGAGGACATGCAAAAGTTCTAAATTGAGGGTGCTGATGTTCCATGATTTTATGACACTTTTGACGCTTAAAATCGAGAAACTATGCACATTCCGGGTATGTGTATGTAGATATGATGCGTTTGTGTTGAATATTGCAAGAAAACAGGTGACGAATGGGACATAGGTGTTACACCTTGGAATTTTTTTTTGATGATTATTTGATGGTTATATGTCATAATAAGGGGATTATGGATTGTATGTTGTCCGTAGGTGAGGAGGGAAACATGTGCAAAGGGAAAAGCGAAGATTATGTGAAGTTTGTAAATAAGGGTAAACATTAAATGGACATATCTCCAAATATATAATGATTCAGAGGTCCTATGGCCTATCAAATGAAAGATATTTGAGTCTACTTTACAGTGAAGAAAAACGATCGTCAATCGGAGTTAGGAGTAAAAAGTTATGCTCGTTTGAAGACAGCACCGTCGGCTAGAAAAGCGCCCATGCACGCGGGCGCCGAGACAGGCAGGCAGCAGGCAAGTGCGCGCGCGCGAGGGCACGTCCTACGGGCGCCGCACGCGGGCACCGCCCATCTTGCCTATATGAAGTAATTTTGAGATAAGAAGCTCATTTCTACTCCGTTTCACTTCATTTTTTTTTTAAAATTCACAGAATTAAGAGCTCTATCCAGTGGTGAAAATAAATACCAGGTAAGAAATTGTATGCATAGGTCAAATTTCCTTATAGTCCAAGCTTGGAAATGGTTTTTTATGTTGTGAGCTTCTAATTGTCGAGTTGCTGCGTTTTTGGCTGCAAAGATACTGCGTTTTTGGGCAGTAGGGAGGTGAAGTTCTACCTCCATATTGGTGAGAGTTGAGTACAAAATGAGGTTGTATTTTTACTCTTTGAGTTATCATCAATTAACAAGTTATGTTGGAAGTGAAATTGGAAATTATGTGTTGCGTGGGTGTGTGTTGTTGCTGCGGTTTGGCAGCATGGTTGCTACATTTTTTAACAGAATTTAGCTGAAGAGGAACCCCATATGGGCATGGGATATTCACAAGTGAAAGGTAAGTGTTCCTACTTGGTTTATCCGCTCAAATTTGCAATATAAAGTAAGGAAATGACATAAAGTCAATATGTGTTTTATGTGATATTTGACTGAGGTTTCTGCCCCTTTTTGGGAGGTTGTTACAGATGTATAGATGCTGGAATTTATCCAAAATATGGAAGGAATACACCACACCTTTGGGGAGGTTAAAAACCAAAAGCACGTAAGCGAAACTCTCTTGAATTGCCTCAAGTTTA
>JACEIK010002049.1:178967-224689 GCA_018107945.1 Datura stramonium | reverse complement strand
CTAGAACATGAATTTCTTCTTATCACAGAAATGTAGGTGGAAGGTTCATGTTTCTTAAGTTGGGTTAAATACGAGAGTTTTAATCCATAGGCATAAGTTCTGACTAGCAACCGGAGAAAAGATAAACCAGTTTATATCAATAATTAATTTCTTTACATGGTCGTTTTAGCCTCAGCATGCTCACATTCATAGTTCAAACTCACTTGTATATTTATTTTAGCTGTAGTATAAAATTAGATAACAAAATATAAAAACTTTTCAAATTAGATAACAAAATATAAAACTTTTCTTCACACTCATGTCTTCATTTTTAGAGTTACAAGAATTGACACTTGAGGTGATTTTGCCTCGTAGTCCGCCTCCCCGGATCGATGCTCTGGCTTACTTGAGCCACTTACTACTTGTTCGACCACGCACTTGCGTGTAGTCATCCAAACAGCCGAACAAAGGATGGCTTCGAGAATCGACTCGGGTGTGTATTGATGCAAAGGTGGGAAAGTGATAGCATATGCCTATTGACAGTTGAAAGTTCTATGCGAAGAATTACCTAACCCATGCATCTTGAATTGGCCGCGGTGGTATTCACCTTGAAGATATGGCGAACTATTTGTATGGGGTCTACGTAGATGTATATTTACAGACCATAAAAGCTACAATATGTGTTCACTAAAAGGATCTCACCTTCGATAAAGGAGGTGGTTGGAACTACTCAAGGACTATGATATGAGTGTCCTTACCATCCGGTAAGGCTAATGTGGTAGCGGATGCACTTAGTAGACTCTCTATGTAGAGTGTGTCCTATGGGATGAGGAAGAAGGAACTGTGAAAGATGTACATCGACTCTGTAAGGTTGGGAGTTAGGTTGATTGACTCGACCGGAGAAGGCAGCTATACAACGGATCGTAATCGCCCTGTGATCGATGTGAAAGCTAGACAAGATGACAAACCCGATTTTGGTAAAGTTGAAGGTGCTATTCAAAATCGAAGGTGGAGGTCTCTCCCAAGGGGGATATGGTGTGCTTAGTACTGCAGTCGCTTGCGTGTTCCGCACATGGACGATTTGAGGAGCCGGCAAGTTGCATGAGGCTCGATCCGTGTATTCTATCCATCCGGGTTCCACCTAAGATGTACCGTGACTCTACGGGAAATCTACTAGTGGAATGGCATGAAGAAGGATTTTATGGAATTGTGAGCCAAGTGTCCAAAATTGTCGCTAGCAAAGCAAGGTTGAGATCACGACGTGGAGGCGATTTCAGATAATGCATTCCCACTTGGAAGCGGGAAGAAATTAATATGGATTTCATCATAGGTCTCGCCTCTAGACTGGGCGATTGTGATCTCCATTTGGGTTGTGGTAGACCGGTTGACCAAGGTTGCTCATTTCCTACCAATTAAACCACGGATTTCCATGAGGATTATGCCAAACTATATATTTGGGAGTTAGTCCGATTGCATAGAGTGCCCTTATCCATCATTTAAAATTGAGGTATGCAATTTACCTCTCAACTTTAGAGGTCATTTCAAAGGATCGGTACACAGTTAAACTCAAGACAAAGATTTCACCCATAAACGGATGGTCAAGCTGAGTGCATAATCTAGACCTCGAGGACATGTTAAGGGCATGCATGATTGACTTCAAAGGTGGTTGGGATGATCACCGCCCTCTCGATCGAGCTTGACTCACAAGAGTTTGACTCTAGTATTCGATGGCGTCATTCGAGGCTCTCTACGGTCGGGAGATGTAGATCTCCTATCGGGTGGCTTGAGGTTGGTGAGGTGGCAACGATAGGACCGACTCCGGTTCATGAAGCAATGGACAAGGTTCGCTGATAAGAGACAGTTGAAAACTACCCAAGTCAGCCAAAAGTCTTATAGATGTGAGAAGAAGGGAATTAGAATTCTAAATCGATGACTGAGTATTTCGGGAGGGTGTCTCCCATTAAGGGAGTAATGCGATTTGGGAAGAAAGGGAAACTTAGTACCCGCTATGTCGGCCCGTACAGGCCAGTGAGACGGTTGGCAAGGTGTCTTATGAGTTGAGTTGCCTTCTAATTAGCTTTCGTGTATCCGGTGTTTCATGTATCGCTCTTGAAGAAGTGTTTGGGTGATCCAACTCTAGTTGTCCCTAAGAGGTGTTGGTGTAAGAGACAACCTTAGCTATGAGGATTCGTGAAATATTGATCATCGTGTGTTCGAAGGGTAAAGAACAAGGAAGTAGCTTCCGCTAAAGTGTTATGGAGGAATCAACATGTTGAAGGAGCTCCGTGGGAAGCCAAAGTAGATATGATGGCTATATACCCGCATTTATTCTCTACCGACCTAGTTTCAAATTTGCTAGTATTAGTTTTTCACTCGTACCTATTTAGTTTTCATATTTAGTTCATGTGTGCAAGTTTCTTTTACGTATATGGATATGTGTATGTTTCTGTGAATTCAATTCAATGTGTAGTTTGAATCGGAGGTAGTCGTTCCATCAGCTTTGGTTTAAATAATTAGTATTTTGAATATGATAATTGCATTTTTCTCTCAAGCTCGGTGGTGTTTCCAATATTCGAGAACGAATGTTCCTAAGGGAGAGATATTGTTATGTACCTAAGCCCAAAGATCGCCCCGGGAGTTGAAATGGAGAAAGTGAAATTTTTGCATCGTAATTTAACGAGTCAGTGGGAGACTCGTGAGATCAACCTGTGAGTCGTGATGTGACTCAGGGGGAAGGCCATGGAATGAATTTGAAAACTGGAGAAAGTGAGACCCCATGGGCATGACCACGATTCAGGTCCCACGAGTCATTAGGTCGCCCGTGGGAGGAGGAATAAGCAAAAGAAAAAAAGGGGTAGTGGACTTGACAGAAGGTCCCCAAGAGTCGTGAACAAATGTGATCTGGGGGTAAGTCGTGATTAAGCATAGAGAATATTTTTGTTGAGGCAAGGCAGTGTACATCATAGATGGTGACCACAAGTCGTGGTCACTCGCAACGAAGTCGTTAGGCTTCCCCGATGATCCTGCATGATCGATAGCAAGCAGCACTTAACGGATGACTCCACGAGTCGTGACTCCCGAGCAATCTAGGCTGTTAGGTCCTCCATTAGGACCAGATGGAAGTTATTTTATGCAAATTTAGTAAGGGCTTTTCGTAATTTCTAAGTTCCTAAGGCCTAACTAGCCGACGTTTTGAGTTAGAATAGTGACTTTAAAGGGGCTAAGTTCAGTTTAGGCCTCATTCATTCATCATGCAAGGTAGAAGACTTCGAGAGGGTAATCAAGCTTGGGCATTCATCAATTCTTTTCAATTTCCTATTGGGCATGTAAAGAAGTGTTGAATCACTACCAATGTGTATGTAGGGTTATGAATGGGTGATTTATTTCACACTCATTCCCAATCCCTCTCTAAAGTATGAAATTCTATGTCTAATCTATGGGGTTTTAATCCAAATTCATGAATCTTCTATTTCTATACATGTATATGATTTTATTATGATTCTACTATTGAATTATGAAGCATGGGAAAATTTTATAATGTTTTCAATTTAAAATCATGATTCTAGTTTTATAAATTAAAAGGCCATAGATGTAAAGTTCATGACGGATGAGATTTGTGATGAGTATATGATGATGATGAGATATTATGATTAAAAGTACGTTTTGAAGCTACCCATGTTTACAATTGTGTTTTCGATGAATATTGAGTACTCCTGAGTATGATAAAGCTTTGCCAATGCCCACATTTTAAGTATGAATGATGATTTTCCCAAATTAAGCTTACCACATTGTTTTGGAGAAAAGAATCCCAATTATATTCTTAGATTGTGGTATTTTTTGAGTTAAAGTTTCTTATGCATAGCTTAATATTACGGTATTGGAGCGAAGGCTCCCAAATATATTTTCATATTGTGGTATGTTTTGAGCTAAAGCTTCTCATATGCATAATTTCATATTTGAAATGTATTTGATTATTGAGCATCGTCAATAGATGATGTTGAGCTTCATTATAAAAAAACGATGTAGAGCACATGCATGTTTGAGAGTAATGTCTAGCACCGAGTAGGCTAAGGGTTGATCACCTCATACCTCAAAACTATGTTGCTGCATGTAGGTCTACACTATTATATATATTACTTTGGGATCTCCCTGGTTATCCCCGCCCGAATGGGCCTTCGCCTTGATATCGTTATCATGACATCGTCCCCAGCCTTAGAAGGCTTTGACGGCTCTACCCACTTGAGTGTGATAGTTGGGACCAGTAAGCTCATATGTGCTATGTCGGTTAAAAGACGAGTCTCCCATTGTTCCTCATGATTTCAGAGATGCATATTCATTACTCATGAACTTATATATTTATATATATATATATATGTGCATGTTTTAAAGCAAGATTTTGACTTAATGTTCGGAATGTGCATTTAAAATGTCAAAATTCGCCTTGAGTCAATCGATTCAAATCTATGATGTCATGAAGTTATGTTATGTTAGGTTATGGAGAGATCATGATTTTAATGAATGCATGCAAGCCCTATTCTCGTATTCTTAATGTTTATGTTTAAGTTATGCATTGGTTTTTAAATGATTTTATTTACTTATGCGGTTTTACTTACCGCATACTCGATACATTCCATGTACCGACCGCATACCTATGTTGTATCGTTTCATGATACAGACCCATCTCTCAAGTTCAGCCCCGCTCATAGCCGCTTTATCGCAGTTAGCTTGTGACCACAGAGTCCTCATCTCTCGAGAACTAGACTACTCCGATTTCTTACGTATTTCGCCGCTTTATTGAGTTCGTTGGGGTCTTGTCCCATCAACTGGTCATGTTTATAGGCTTTTCATACATATGTATGTATTCAGCTTCGAATTTCGTATTCCCGATGTTGTATTCAAGTTAGACTTCCGCTATGAGTTTTTGTTGATTAATCGATTCCCGATTAAGATTAGATGTATGCTTATGCTATGGGTTGACTTGGGGTCTCGAGGCCTCTGTGTCGTGTTACGATCTAGGCCTCCATTCGGGTACTGACATCAATGCTCGCACCTAAATCACATAAAGCTAAACCAACTTCCTTATCTCCAATCACCACTAAAAGGGTGAAGCTCCGTCATCCTTTAGCTTTTTGGAAATTTTGTTTTAAACCCGAGAACCGCACTCTTCCGTGAGAGCCACGCTCAAACTATGTTGACCTCCTCTTGTTAGCCACAATGTTCTTCTCGTGTACTTAGCATACTATTTGGAATTTCCTGCAAAAGCTCCACTAATGGAATGTTAACATGTACCTGTTTTAACAAGTCAAGAAACATTCTTTGCAAGTTGTGTCCTCCTTCTCGCTTCGAAACCTCTATGGGAATGGGTGGTGGTCTCGGCAACTAAAACTTTGGTTGTGAGTTTTTTGACTCACTGACTCACTTTGATTTCACAACCTTCTCATCATCAACTTTCTTTTTCACTCGGGATCATCTTCACCAGCCTCTTTACCACTACACAAAAGAGATTGCGCTCACATTTTCTTGGGGTTCTTCTCGGTGCTATTCAAAGTATCCTTTTCGGCCTGCTTTTCTACCGCAGGCCAATTTCCCGCATCTTCCTTTCAAGCTCATGGATGGACTTCGCATCTCATTCACTACCCGATTTTGTTGCACCATCCATTGTTTCATTGTCTCCTTAAGAGAATCGCCGTATAGCCGTCTTGAGGCCTTGGATAAGTATTCCGGGGCCTTTGAAAGTTTTGATTCCCTCCCCCATGAGGGATTGGCTACATTTTGGTACCGATTATATCCATTACCCCGCAAAACCTCCACTACAACCTTGTTGTCTCACAAAAATACTGTATTCGTGGTTAAGTGGACAACTCCGAATATGCGTGGCTTTCTCTCCCCCACATATCGCATGACAAAGGTGAAGTCTCGCACCGATGCACCTACTATACTTGGCTTACGGTGTGGTCACAAGTTTGCTAATCACATTCACCACTGCATAATGTCTATTTCCGATTGCCTCAACACCGTCCACTTCAAGCCTCCGTAGCACTTTAGCCGCAAATGAATCCTCTCGCCCGAGTCTTTATAATCCCCGACTTCCGCCGATGAGGATCAACAAAGCCTCAATTTCATCATATCTCTCTTGACTAGATTTTTCCCTCTATGGTAGCATCAATAAAAATCTTTGACTCAAGGCTATACTCTCTATAAAGTTGTGCCCACTATCTCCTTAGGCTTCATGTGGTGCGGAAAATCTCTCATAGCTCCTTGTAACATTCCCACGCCTCGAGCTAAGGTTTCACCATCTTTCTACATAAACCCGTAGATGTTCCTCTTCAACTCCTTAATTCTCCTTGGAAGAGAAAAACTATTGATGAATTTATTGGAAAGAGCCTCCTTATCCGGTGATGGAACCGCCTGCTCATTTTGAAGCTACCTTGGCTTCACTAATTAGTAAGAACAAGAAACAATGTCAGCCTTTAAGAGTATTCATCCGACATGTTCGACAATGTAAATTCTCACTCATCTCCACGAACGTCATTAGATACCAAGGGATCCTATGTGTCTTTCCCCGATATTGACAAGTATTTTTTACCAACCGCATGATCTCTTTCTTCACTGCTCCCGCAAGTGATAGCCGGTTTGACGATCGCTTAGAAGCATTCCCTAAGTTCGGCCTAGCAAAGTTCAACACCGGAACTCTTCCCCGATTGTTGTCTCGGTGCCTCGTTCATTATTCTCCATGATTAACCTTCGAAAGGTTCTTCAATTTCGTGATCAAGAGAAGCCAAAAGTGATTCTTGAATTCTCGTAATTGGCATACACTAAGCGCACAACCCTGTAAACTTCAAAAAAAACAAAGAAACAAAAGTAAATACATAATAGAAAAATAAAATCCTAACCTACAACGATCAAACAATATTCGTGTCCCCGAAATGGTGCCTAAAACTTGATGTCGCGCAAGTGCATGCAAGTGCATGTGGTCATCAAGTAATATAGGGCCGGGAAACTCCTAAATTATCTTACCTTAAACTTGTCATTGTAATCATTCAAGGCTATTTCTTATTTCGCTATTCTATCAAACAATGAAATGGGGAATAGTTTAGGAGAATTAAACTATTAAAACTTTAAATATAAAATTAACTAAAGATGCTTGCAAATTGGCTTACTCGATGTGATGAAAATCTAGGGAAAAGGCATTTTCTTGCGCTTTCAAAGCTGAGTTTTGAAGACGCGATTACACTAGGACGATTCTTCCTATGGTTTATAGTTGCAAGTTACTATCCTATTCCTTGTCACTATCCTTAGCATCTAAGAACTATTTCTTGAAACCTAACGCCTATATCCCTATTGTCGTAGGGAGAAACATTAACTATGATTATGCCTACTTGTATTTCTACTAAAATGATTGAAGGGTATATCCCTTATCCTCAACAACACTTCTCTATCCTCTCTTACCAATGGGTTCAAGGGCTCCTAAATTTTTGTTCACTCGTATTTATCTTTAACCCTTTCATTCTTCTTTCCCAAGTTCATTTGAAATTTAACAGGTTTACTTAAAAGGTGATCGGCAGATTACAATAAGTAATTAAAACAAGTAAATACAAACAACCATTAATGAAGAATCAAATCTAGATTAAATTGGTCTTTCAAACAATAAACCATCCGCCATGGACAAAACCCTAGAGTATGAGTTTAGCCACTCATGACAAGTGAAAAATGAATAATTAATCATCATTCAAAAGTAAAACACTAAAGAAGATAAGAAAAAACCTAGTTGTAGAACTTCGTCTTCCTTCCAAACGGCTTACAAGCCTCCACAAATGAAATACGGAATGTAAAAGTGATCAAAAGATGCATAACAAATGACCTAGAGGCTGTATTTATAGTTGAGCCTTCAAATGATGCTTCTACTCCTCACAACAATTTAGCATTAAAATCAGAAATTTTAGCTTTGAAATGGCCCGGCGCGCCGCCCCACCTATAGCCCAAGTTGGGCTCAAGCCTTTCTCTCGGGTTTGGCTCCGGCGCACCGCACCGTCAATCTCTACCAAGGAGTTAGACAATTTCCACTCTTCTAGATCATCTCGTGCTCCGCCCCCACCTATTTCTCCAAAGTGTTAGTTAAATTTCTTGGCTCTAACCCACCCGGCGCACCGCCCTTCTCCATAGCAATCTCAAAGATGTTGTGAAATTTCTCTAAGTCCTAATGTGATTTTGGGGTCTATGCCTCTCATCTCACCAAAGTTCTAAATGAAAACCTCTCGAAGTCAGGGACTCGCATGGGGCAGTCATATCCATAGCCCCAAGTTTACTGCACATTCTCTGAAGCTTGGGACTTGGTGCGGGGCGCCACCATAGCCCCCGCATCCTTCTTCTCAACTTCTCAAATTTTCACACCTTGGCCACTTGGGTCCTTTTTCCTTAATTTCCCTTACTCAAAAACATCCCAAATCATTTGTTAGCACACAAAAACACAAACACATGAATTTATGCATTTTTAAGGATTATAAATTCAAAACAAGGTAGATGATGGGTAAAACATGGCAATTGGGCATTAAAATGCTCGCAACACGTACCCATATCGTGGCCGATTGTATGTGCTAGCGGTAGGTGACTTGAGAAAGCGAATGTTGAGTGAGACACATGGCTCTCAGTGCTCTATCCATCCAAAGGTGCCAAAGATGTACCCCGATCTACAGGAAGTCTACTAGTGGAATGGCATGAAGAAGGACATAGTGGAGCTTGTGGCTAAGTGTATAAATTGCCAACAAGTTAAGGTTAAGCATCGTAGACCTGAGGTATGTCAGACATTAGCATTCCTACTTGGAAGTGAGAAGAAATCAATATGGACTTCATTACACCTCGTACCCGCTAACAAGATGACTTTACGCTGGGTGATTGTGGATAGGTTGACCAAATTAGCTAACTTCTTACCGGGGTCAAAACAACCAATTCAGCCAAGAATTATGCTAGGTTATACATTCAGAGTTGGTTCGTAGCATGGAGTTACTTTGTCCATCATCTCAAATAGTACCCATTCACCTCTCGCCTTTGGAGGTTCATTTCAGAGAGAGGCCTTGGTACTCACCATGAGTACGCCTTTCACGCGCATGCATGGTCAGCCGAGCGTAATTCATCGACTCTTGATGATATGTTGAGAGCGTGTGTGATTGATTTCAAGGGTAGTTACGATGATCACTTGCAACTCATCGAGTTTGCCTACAATAACAATACCACTCAAAGATTCGATGGCCTCTTTTTGGAGGCTTCTGCGGGAGAAGGTGTAGGTCATTATTGGATGGCTCGATGTAGGTGAGGCTAGGTTGTGCGGCCGATTCGGGGCTCATGAGGCTATGTAGAATGTTCAACTTATTAGAGAAAGGTTGAAAATAGCTCGCCGCTATCATAAATCATATCGGATATTAGGAGGAGAGATCTTGATGAAGTTGACGATCGGGTGTTTCTGAAGGTGTCTTCATGAAGGGGGTGATGAGGTTCCGCAAGAAGGGGAAGTGTAGTCCCCGATATGTTGGTCCTCAGGAATTTGAGGCGCAGTTGGCAAGATGGCATACGAAGTTTCTGGGAGCTACCAACAGCAGTTAGCTTCGTTGCAGCCGCTTCCATGTACTTCGTTGAAGAAGTGCATTAGTGACTCCAAATTAGTTGTTCGGGTAGAGAACACTAAGGTGAAGGATAGGCTTACATATTAGAGTGTTCTCGCCGAGATCCTTGATTGTCGGACAGAAATTGACAAACAAGGAAGTAGCTTCGTTGAAGGTTTTGTGGGGAAATCGCTTGTTGAGAGAGCTAGGTAGGAAGTCGAAGCGTATATGATGGCTATATTGTCACCCGAGTTCACACTTGACAAAGGGCGAAGACGCATTTGTATGAGCTCAAAACTATACGCAAGTGCACGTGGTCGTACAAGTAGTAAAGTGGCTTTATTTCAAGCAAAGTATCGAACCCTGTGGACCGAACTACGGTAGTAATTAACCTAAGCATTAGTGAACGATATATCTATGAATGTAGACAACCAAACAAATAATGTTTATGAGTTAAGATTACTAAGTAATAAGAATCTAAGTCAAGATTATAATTTGGAAGTCTCAACAATAGCAATGTGAACAAGCCGAGGTTAAGACAAACATGCATGGATGTAATTACAATTCAATTCAGCTAATATTCTCTTCGGTTGCTAGTCGTAATTAATTGCATATGGATTGATCTTTCGACTCCTATCCAATTAAAGAATCATGAGACCTTATTCTACATTTCTGTGATATAAGAATCTCATGCTCTAGCCATACATAACCGATTCTACAATGACTAATAAGACTTTCGATATATTTCTATTCCGAACGTAAATCTTTTCTCAATTTTCTCAGCCTAAGAAAAGATCATATCCTACCACTCCACATCTCTGTCTCAATTACTTTCCTTTTCAAAATCAAAATTGGATTTCTAAGATATACATTAATCCTTTGGCCAAACATTAATGCAGTAAAAACCAGAATTGATAGAACAAACCATTGAAGAAAAGATGAAAACCGAAATGATCAATAATTACAATCCTCTACAATTATCCTTAACTCCTCATTATGAATTAGCCACTCATTTGTGATTAAAACATCTTCAAATAAGTAGAATTCACAAGCAATTGAAATTAAAGAGAAAAAGGAAGAGAATAACCCCAGAATTTTCGTCCCCTCACTCCGCTCGCTACCCACGTTCTTGCTCAACCAAGTCAGAATGTTTAAAATAAAACCTAAGTGTTCTATTTATACTATTGAGAATTTTTCCCGAATAAACGCTAACGTGGCATGGAGTGCATCTCGAGCACGCTCTCGTGCCATGGGGCTATCAAGTGACCTCACTAGAAATCTCCGCCTCCTGTGTAACTACAACACCTCAATCGCACGGCATGTATCGCGAGTTTTGCTCGCGCTACTCTGCTATCGCTACACCTTCACCGAACTTGAGGTTCCAAAAAATCACTAACGTGACACGGAGTGCATCGCGGTAGCATCGGCTCCGTTCCACGGGAGGTAACGCTAACCTCCGCTGGAATTTGACATATTTTAATCATCCCCAGTAGTACGTTCCGCGATGGTAGCGTGACACCCGCGCCATCGCTGAGCCCCTATTTTTTCCACTTTCCCTTGTCAGCTTCCACTTCTTGCTTCCAAGTCCATTCCCGCACTTCACCAACTTGTAGATTAGCTTCCAAAATTCCTTCTACCTGCAAACAACACTAATCATGTTGGTTAGTATAAATTCACATTTACCTAAGAATCACATGAGAATGTACACATAACAATAGATAAACAAGTCGAAACGACGCATTTATATCATCAGCATGAAATTCGCCCAAGATCACTTTTACCCACACTCCTTAAAACCTTGTTCGCCCTTGAACAATACTCTCACATCTCATGCAATTGAAACCCACGCATAGCTAATTTGGTTCGACTATCTGGGCCACGGCTATACATATTATTTTAGATAGCAAATCATCAAGAAAACATGCATGGTTTCATCAATACAATGAAGTACACCACATTAAGACCTCCTAACCTCAAGAATCAATTCTCGATCTTGGCGAACTCGTGCAAATCAACCGATCAAGACACCGACACGTAAATTTCATCTCTCGCCTAGCATGTGCCTCACAACACAAGAGAATTACCCCATTTGACATCATAAGATTTCCAAAGCACTACGTGTAGGGGTATATGAATAGATTTTTCGCTCTCTCCCAAAGAATTCACATGCATCATGTCATGACCAATAAGCTTGCCTCTAGTGTTTTAGCCTAATTAATATAAGGATGCGTGATGTAAGATCACGTAGACTTAATGGGTTGTAATGTAAGCTAAGGAACTAGTAAATACTGGGCTAACCAATAATAGCAACTAGCTTATCTAAGCGCTTTTCAATACATCCAACCTTCAAGCATTTTATTACTGCTTCTTCCTCCATCCTCTCATTCTTGAATTTTCTTTCTTGTTTTTGTTCCCATTTCTTTCACACTCGACTTACTAGCAAAGAGTATATTTATGCATCTTTATTTTTTTCTCATTCATTGATTTTCTTACTTACTATTAATTAATCAATTTCAACAATTGCAAATTCCTTGACCTTTCTTTTTAACTTTCACAATTTCCGCTTTCTTACGTTTCACAATTCTCACTCGTTTACACTGTGGGAAAATTATTTTTCTTAAGCGCTTAAGAGTTTAGGATCAAATTATCGGCTAATGAAAAAGAAAGGATTAAGCTCGGTTTGTACCTCTCAAGAATAGGCTAAAGGCTCAATGGGGCTAACTAGGATGTAACATTCAAGGTAGGTATGGTAAGGGAGACAATTTCGTTCATTCAAAGAAATGCCTACATCCTTTTCCTACAACTACATCCTTCATTTCGTTTAGTATACACACTGTGCAAGTTATAGACACTTCACAATAGCATGGAATAGTCGGAACCTCACTCACACTCATTGCACATGCTCAACTTAAGACATATTCACGCATCTCTTCTAATCGCCTAATTACAAGAATTCACCATTAAGCCTCGATCACACCGAATTGAATTCTAGGCCTAGGTATTCCCAACATGCTTAACACATTTGCATTCTTTCATATGAATCACCTTTGCATCTTACAAACATGTGTAACACGTAACAAGAATTCCGAACCATTAATTAGCGACACATTTTGGGAAAAAAACAAAAGAAAAAAAAGAAAAAACTACTCTTATCGACTATATTTCCCTTAAGACGGCCGTCATCCATCCATCATAGACAAGCCGCTATCTATGACGCCGGTTCGATGACTATTCTCGAAAAAGCAATCAAAACAAAAATCGAAACCCAAATACAAAATTCCAAAAAAAGTTCGATAGAAAAAGATAAAAATATAATTGAAAAATATTTACACATCACACCACAATGCAGCCTCAAGATTCATTACAACACCAACATTAATTACGTAACACGAAACACGTAGTCACAAGATCGCCAATTAGCACAAGCACAACAAACATAAACAAACAAACTAGTACCTAACTACTTCCTAATTCCCATTACCTTAATCCGAACACTGCCCCTGTTCACATAATTGCAAAATATCACAAAGGTTAGGTGGTGAAACCGATCAATCTAAGTATTCAATTTCTTCATCAAGCGCGCTT
The DNA here is from genome assembly GCA_018107945.1 of Datura stramonium. Lineage (NCBI taxonomy): Eukaryota > Viridiplantae > Streptophyta > Magnoliopsida > Solanales > Solanaceae > Datura > Datura stramonium. The sequence goes on along the minus strand of JACEIK010002049.1, from coordinate 211,529 downwards.
CGTCTCAAGATCGACCGCCCCCGCGTCCTTGCCCGACTCAACATCCAGTCCTCTCGGCGTGTCTCCCCTTACCTGTGGGACGCCATCATCCACTCCGCCCACAAATGCGGGCCCCACTTTACATAAGGTACCCAGCATTCTCGTTGAATGGTAATCCAACTCGACCGGCCACACCTCATCCTCCGTTGTGGGCCTTTCCTCCTATGCGCAATGCGCAACACCCGCATCCGTACATGCGGGCCATGTATCGATCATCTCAAGCATATCGCTTCGCTGTGAGCACGCTCCATAAGCAGTGTTAGGTTCATTGGTTTTGGTGACATCCAAGGCACGCCCGTCAATCTCGAGGGATGCAATCTAGGCCTCCTCCTCAATACCGTGGGGTTCTCAAGAAGGTGGTAAGCAAACCATAAACCCGTATATAGTCCCCGATGCGCTGGCTCTCTTCATGGCTGAGATGATCACTGCCCCAATATTACTTCACCTCTTCAATGCTGCATACACTGCACGAACTCTATACCCGGTGACATCAGTCATGTAGGCACTCCCCGGGATTAGGCATGAACAAACAATCTTCAACCAAATCCGAGCCTCCTCGTTCATCCGGGAATAGGGCAATGTCCGATGGTAGCCCCTTTCCTTGTGCCTACCCCACCCGGCCGTTGATCGGCTCACATAAGGTGCGCTTCGATGTCCGCATAGGGTGGGATGATGTTCAGCCTGACGGAGGACATGAGCTGCTCGTGTCCCGGGGCGCTGTGCGCTCGCATTCAAATGGTGGGGTTCAAAAGTGCCAACTCCGCTCTCGATTTATGGTGTGGTCGCGCAGGTTGGGTTCCAGCTGGCAGAATTCTGATAAGATGGGAGATTGCACTCCCCGGGTTCTTCAAAAATGAAGTTTAGCCCAAATGTCAATCCCCGTGTGTACAATCCGCTGAATTTCGTGCTGGGCGGGTTCCCGTGCTATCTCGCTTCTCCTCCTCGGAAGTATTTGCCTTTATGTTTAGCATACCACTTCTTCCCCTCACGCCACCATTTGGTTCCGCACCGTCGACATTGCTCCTCTAGGAACCGCTGGTGCCGGAATCGCCGTCCCCTAATCTTACCTTCGGCATCCGATGTAGATGCGTTTCTTGCTCTTGTCCTTGCCTTTCCCGACATTGTTCCCGCACATTCAAACATACAGCCCCAATGTTATTCAAGTCATAAAGTTAGCTACACCAAGGTGGGCTTAATTGATCACCTCACACTTAGTCTTTAGCCGCAATCAACACTCGACAAGACATTCATGACTTTTTTCTATTCTTAGCATTAAACATGCTTAGTGCATTCATACAGCCGATGGAGCACTCCCATTGTACTACTCGACTTCATACAATGAATAAAAATTTCTCCATCCATTCAATTATATCATTAGCACTTTGCAATTTTATCACAACAACCTATGTACTTCAATTGCATTCTCCGTAAAACTCTTCTAACTTAGCATATTCAACATCAATCACAATACATTTCACTTCAAACAACATGCACAACCCAAATTATCAACATTTTAATGCATTTTGTCTTCTTCCTATTCAATCCTCAACCATAGCTATCAATATCGAAGAATTTCAACAAAAACATGCAACCATTGAGTTAATCTACTTACAACGATACTATGAACATCATTCAATCATAACTCAATTGATTTCAAGCTTATTTTCTAACATAGGGCAAGGTTTCACCACAAAACATGTTCAAGAATCGAAAATTCGAAAGCAATGATATGAAAAAATTCAAGAACATACCTTTACTGGCGAAATTGAAGAAAACTCAAGAAATTTGATCACTAGGTCCGTGTCACGTTGGGGAGAAGGGAATTTTGGGTATGGGTCGCGGAGGAATTGAAACAATAGGAAAATCGAAGGAATTTGGGGTTAAAAAAGAGGTTTTTCAAGGGTTACCTGGTGACCCGACGCGAAATACACCTCAACGTGTCGGTAACGTGAGCACTACCTCCGTGACACGGTGAGCCCATCGTGTGTGTTCTGTAATTTTTAAAAATTCTCCGAATACATTCAACGTGTCACGGAGGATAATGCGGAGGCCCTCCTCCGTGACACGGAGCCATCACGTAGGCTCACTGAATGTGCCAAATTTTTATTTTCTCTACCTTGATTTTTTCCTTTGCGCTTTTTTGTCTTTTTGCCCTCCGCCTCCACTCGAAAATCATTCAACCATAAGAAATTCGTTCGAAATCATAGGTTTCCACTCATCTATTTATTTTTATTTTTCTTTTGTTTTTATTCTATTATTATTTTTCAAATTATTCTACTCTTCTATTACAATACATTCACGGGTTGCCTCCCCGTGCAAGGCCGGTTTACCGTCGTGCTCGACTCTATTAATTCTTAATCATCCTCTAGAGTGATGGACGCCTTCTCTCGAATAACGCCTTCACTCCCAATAATGCTATATCAAGTGTTCATTCACCAAAAATGTGGCACTTCTATCTTCTTGCCACAACTCCACCGCTCGTGTGGGGTCATTCTCACCACTTCAAATGGCCCCCGCCTTACTTGACCACAACTTTCCTGGAAAAAGCTTAAACCTTGAATTGAATAACAACACTTTCTCGCCCGGCTCAAAATCCGATGCACTATATGCCTGCTGTGCCACCTTTTAGTTTTCTTCTTCTCCTTGTAGCATTTGGCACTTTCATAGGCATACCACTTAAACTCATCTAGTTCACCGAGTTGCATCAACCTCGCCTTTCCCCGCTAGCTCCGTATCCATGTTCCGCCTTCGCACCCGCCCAAAAAGGCCGAGGCGTTCCAGCCTCCACAAACATAAATGACATGCCTTTCCATAGACCAATCTGTACGGAGAAGTTCCAATGGGTGTCTTGTATGCAAGCCTGCAGTTTCTCCACAACGCATCGCCAAGTTTGCTTGACCAATCAATTCGTTGTGCACTCACCATCTTCCGATAACTCGCTTTATCTCTCCGTTTGACACCTCCACTTGCCCACTAGTTTTGGTATGATACGTTCTTGCTACCTTGTGCCGCACTTCATACTTAGCTAGCAAGTTCCCGAAACTTGCATTCACAAAATGAGCCCCTCCATCATCATTAATAGCTCTAGGTGTCTCGAACTCCGGTGAAAATTTGCTTTTTCACAAATTTCCGTCACCACCTTGTTGTCATTCCCTGACAAGCTATTGCCTCGACCCACTTGGATACATAGTCAACCTCTTACCAAGATGTAACGACACAAATGATGGTGGAAATCTGCCCATGAAGTTCATTCCCCATACATCAAAATCTCCACTTCTAATATCTCGTTGGGTAAAGTGGAACTCCCCGCCTTTCTACCAATTCTCGTCGTTTCTTGACATCTATCACACATTTTTACATATGCTAGCAGAATCTCTAAACAGGGTAGGCCAAAAGAAACCTGACTGCAACACCTGTGAGCCGTCCGCCATCCTCCGTGGTGCTCCCTCCATACAATGATGAGTGACAACTCGTCAATACATCTAGCACCGTTCTTCGGGATCATCGCCTCATCACTTGATCCGGTCCCCTCGCTAAATGTGTACGACTCAACCCATATGTAATACCGCAATCATGTCTCAACTTCTTTCTTTGCTAAGCCGTAGCTCTGCAAGGCCCACTTACCAAAGAAGTTCACAACATTCGCATACCAAGGGATTTCAAGCTTTCCTATTGCCAAGAGCTGCTCATCTCGGGAACTCTCTTTGATACTATCACCTTCCTTTATATGCAACCAGCTTTCCAATCGCGATAGGTGATCTCCCACTTGATTCTCGCCCCTTTCGTCCCGACCCTAGGTCAAAACTCGTAGCAACAATATCCATCCGATTAGTCTAGGTTTTGCATCCTTCTTGCCAACATATACCGAATTGTTGCATGATTAGTATACACTACTACTTTCGAACCCACCTGGTAGGACCCGAATTTATCAAATGCGAACACCAATGCTAGCATCTCCCTTTCCGTGATCGTATAATTGACTTGGCCAAGGTCAAGTGTTGCTTACATAATGAATGGAATGAAAATTTTATTCTCCGCTGCCCCAATACAGCCTTAAGCAAATCTCACGTCACTTGCATCACACATTAATTCAAACGGTTGCTCCCAAACCTGAGAAATGAGAATAGGCGCTTCTACCAAATTTTCTGTTTTAGCTCTCAAATGCTTTAACACAATCCTTTCACAAACTCGAACTTCACCTCTTTTTCTAGCAACCGACATATCGGTCTAGAAATTTTCGAGAAGTTCTTGATGAAACATCTATAGAACCCTGCATGTCCGAGAAAATCAAGCAACACCCTTCACCGACACCGGTGGTGGTAGCTGAATACTTCACCTTTGCACTCATCTACTTCAAATTTCCTTGCATGACATCTTATGGCCAAGGACGATAATTCTCCTTGACTAAAAATGACATTTCTCCCGCTTGAGCACAAGGTTAGAGTCTTCCACATCGAGCTAGCACCCGTCAAGATTCTGCAAACATGGTAGGCAAACGAATTCACTAAAAACGTAAAATCATCCATAAATACTTCGACAAAATCTTCCACCAATCGTGAAAGATTTGCATCATGCATCTCTCGGAATGTGGCGTGTGCATTGCATAGACCAAATGGCATCCGCCTAAAAGCATATGTCCTATAAGGACATGTAAAAGTGGTCTTCCCCGATCCTCCTGCTATGGCTACTTGGATGGCAGCGAATATCCATCAAGGAAACAATAATATTTCTGACTTGCCAACCTATCCAAAATCTGATCAATAAATGGAATAGGATAATGATCTTTCCTCGTGGCCTTATTTAGCTTCCTGTAATCCATACAACTTCGCGCCTCGTAATCAGCGTGTGGGAATCACCATTCTTTCGTTGGTGACCACGGTCATCCTCATTTCTTAAGAACACACCGAATCGGACTAGACCCATTCACTATCGGAAATGGGATATACCACACTTGCATCAAGCCACTTGATCACTTCCTTCCTAACTACATCTCATCACCGGATTCAACTCTCAACATGTTGCACGCTTGGCTGGATCCTTTTTACAAAATCCTTGTGTGCAAAAAGTCGACTAATTCCTTCGATGTCCGACATTTGCCATCCCATTGCTTTCTTCCGCCTTTGAGGACCACCAATGCATCTTTTCTACTTGTGCCTCTCGTCAATTTCCCGCGGAAATAATGACTGGCAAGGTGTCATCTTCCCCCAAAAATACATACTTCATATGTGGAGGCAATGTCTTCAACTCCAATTTTGGTGCCTCCTCACTGATGGCTTTGGCAATGGTTCCAATGACTCCTCATCAATGGCGCAAAATCTTGCTTCCTCGAAACCATTTTGGCTCGCTCAAGCACCTCCATCTTCATCTAATATGTAGCAATGTTCTGCAATGACGGAGCTCATCAAGGCTCTCTCCAATGGGTCATGTGAGTCAACAATCTCAAGAATTGATTCCCTCGATTAGCACATTGATTTGCCGATAGCTCCTCATAAATGGCCGAAAGCTTCATGGCCTTGTACACATCAAAAACTCCTCTACTTTATCATGTGCTCGCATGGTTAGCCGCCCAACAGCTACATTAATTAGAGCTCGCCCGTTGCCAAGAAAGGGCGTCCCAAAATAAATGGGACTTCCGCATCCGGCTCGAAATCCAAGATAATAAAATCCACTGGGAAAATGAGAGAGTTCACTTGCACTAGCAATATCCTCAACAATACCATCCGGTCCGGCCAAAGAACTGGCCAATCTAGTTGTAAGATAACGTAGTTGGTCTAGGGTTGCTCTGTACCCCAACTTCTTGAACACCGATGTCAGGCATCAAGTTTATGCTGTTCCCAAATCACATAATCTCGCAAGCTCGAATACATTTCTCAATTGTAATCTTAATAGTAAAGCTCCCTGGATCCTTGATCTTTTGTCGGCAACCTATTTTGTATCGGGAGGTGCACTCTCAAGAAGCGCCATCATAGCATACTCTCCGTTAATCTTCTTTTTTGTTTGCTACGATGTCCTTGATGTACTTGCATATTTCTAACTCCCCGCAAAACATCAACTAAAGGTAAATTAATATGTACCTGCTTCAAGACTTCCATGAATTTCTTAAAGCAAGCTTCTTCCTTGTGCTTCTTAATCTCTGAGGGAACGGGGGTGGTGGTCTTTCTATCTCACTCGGCTTTTCCTTCCCTCATCATGTTCTATCTTTTTCCATCGCTTTCCGCATTGCCGAGGTGGTCTTCTGCCCCACCTCCTTGCTGTCTACCTCTTGTTGTAACCGTACGACTCGCTGGGATTTGGGTCGGGTGATTTGCTTGGTAGCCTCCCGTGGCTCCTCGGTGTTTTGTGCTCAGCCTAACCGTCCAAATTGATACTCCAACGCCTTTGTAGCTAACTCGCTGATTTTTCTTGTCAACTGCTAATTTCACATAATCGCCGTATCTCGCGCTTGGTTAGCTTTTTATTGTTTTGAACATATCCTCAATACTGCTGGGTGGTGGAGGTGAATTGTTTCCTCTGTATTGAGACCGAAAATTTTGATGCCCCCTTGGATTTCTCTCGCATTTCCCGATTCAAATTTCCGGCCCTTGATGGCTATTACTCCCCTAAGAAAAATTCGAATGATTCCTCCAATTTGGGTTGCAATTGTTACTCATACCGTTGATTATTACCTTCCGGACGTTCCTACAAAATTTACTGAGTCCGTGATTGGCACCACAACACTCACTGGTGTTCACTAATCCCACATACTTCACAATTCATACTCGATGAACCGCATTGACGGCCTGTGCTTGATTAAAACTCATCGCTGAAATGGGTGTTGAGTCGATTTCTCTTGCAACGCAACTATTCGTGCAACAATAGTTGTAAACCATCCACCTCAAAGACTCCCTCAGCCGCTTCTCCTTGTTCCCTTGCCATGTTGAGTCCACATTCCATTCTCGATTTCGTGAAATACGACATTTAACAAAGTGTATAGCTCCTCATAAGTCTTCTCCAATGCCTCGCCCCCAAATACCGCGAGTCTAACAAAATTTTAGTATGTAGTTCCAAACCTCAATGAATGTATGCACCAACACATCATTAGATCCAGGATGATGAGGACAATCCTTTAACGCGACTTTCCTGAACTCTCTCCCAAGCTTGATAAATTCTCAATTCTCTCTCTATTTGAAACTTAGAACTGGACAACCGGGGCTGTCTTCCCACATGGAAAGAATCGTATCAAAAACTTCCTTGCAAGATCATCCCAAGTAGAGATAGAATTAGGTGGTTCAAATTCTTTCAACCACCTCTTTGTGTTTCCCCACACACGAGAACGGGAATAATGTAAGCCTCTACATAGTCGAAAGGATACTCGAATGTAGTGTCACTTATTCAAAAGTTTGGAGATGTTGTTGTGGATCTTCAAGGAGGGAGACCTGTAAATTCTCCTTGGTGTGCAACAATTGCAACATATTCTCGCTTAAGCTCGAACCTCCCTCCTCGGTTCCGTCCGCGTATACTAGTTGTAACATTATTTGCATGTGGGATTGCTATCAGCGGCCGGTCTTGCTACTATTTCTTGGGCACTAAAACCGCCTACAAGTGGTGGATTCGTTGCTTCTTGCATCGCCTCGTCTTAGCAATCTCGGCGCCCTTCTTTTCTCTAGAGCCTTTCTTGGCAATGAAATTGTCTCTCCCATTCTGTAAATGAATCCACCAACTCCTAATCTCTGCCGCCGTCGAAAATTCAATATCTGCAAGAAAAAGGCTAAGATCAAGTTGTCCGCACTTATATGGAATTTGTAAACTAACACAAGACAATAAATTTACCAATTGCCAATACCCCTAATCATGCCAAAACTTGTTCAATCCAAAACTACACGCAGCGTACATGGTCGTACAAGTTAGTAAAGTGGTTTTATTTCAAGAAAAGTATCGATCCCATAGGGACTCGAACTACTTAATAATTAACCTAAGCGTTAGCGAACGATACCCTATGAATGGACGCACTAAACAAATAATGTTTATGAGTTAAGATTACTAAGTAATAAGAATTCCGTCAAGATTATAATTTGAAGTCTTAACAATAGCAATGAACAATCTGAGGTTAAGACAAACATGTGGATGTATTTATTAATTCATCTACCTAATCTTCTCTTCTCGCTGCTAGTCAGAATTAATTGCCTATGGATTGGATCTTTCAACTCCTATCCAATTATAGAATCATGAGACCTTATTCTATATTTCGTGATATAAGAATCTCATGCTCTAGCCATACATAACCGATTCCAAAAATGACTAATAAGACTTTCTTTGATATATTTATTCCGAACGTAAATCTTTTCTCAATTTACCGCCTAAGAAAAGTCATATCCTACCAATTCACATCTGTCCAATTACTTTCCTTTTCAAAATCAAAATTGGATTTCTAAGATATACATTAACATTGTCCAAACATTGACGCAAGAAAACAAGAATTGATAGTACAACCATTAAAGAAAAGATGAAAACTGAAATGATCAATAATTACAATCCTCTACAATTATCCTTAACCTCAGGAAGAGGTGAATTAGCCACTCAATTTTGAATTAAACATCTTCAAATAAGTAGAATTCATGCTGCCAATTGAAATTAAAGAGAAAAAGAAAGAGAATAACCCTAGAATTTTCGCCCTTCAATCGCCTCGTTACCCACGTTTTTCTCAAAAAGTCACAAAAATGTTTAAAACCTAAGTGTTCTATTTATACTATTGAGAATTTTTCGAATAACAAGTAGAACGTGGCACGGAGTGTATCACGGAGAACCGCATCCGTGCCACGGGCTATCGCTGACCCCCTCACCGAAATCTCCGCCTCGTGTAATCGCACTCTCAACGTGAACGGCTTGCATCGTGGAGCCCACTCTCCGTGCCACGGTAAAGTCACAAGACCTTCACCGGAACTTGAGGTTCCGTGTAAACACACTAACGACACGGCGTATCAAGGGAGTTAATCGGCCTGCGCTACTGAGGTAACGCGAACCTCCACCGGAATTTGACATATTTTTAATCATCTCAAAGTGGGAATGCCTCCGCGATGGTAGCGTGACCCGCCGCCATCGCGGGAGCCCCTATTTTGCCACTTTCCCCTTGTTAACTTCCACTTCTTGCTTCCAAGTCCATTCCCGCACTTCATCAACTAGTAGATTAGCTTTCCAAAATTCCTTCTACTTGCAAAACAACACTAATCATGTTGGTTAGTATAAATTCACATTTATATAAGAATCATGAGAATGTATATAACAATAGATAAAAAGTCGAAATAAAGCATTTGAGTATCACTTGGGCATGAAATTCTACCCAAGATCAAGACTTATAGTGACATAACTACAAAACCGTAGAAAATCATTTACTAATAAATCGAGCACATGAGAGACAACATACATGAAGTGAAGCTACAGAATAGCCAAATTGAATAAAAAGACATAAGTCTCAAAATCTAGTTGAAGTTGTAAACATTGTCCGAAAGTCTTCTAGTCATGAACTCGATGAGCTATTGGAACAAACCCCAACTAACCCTAATATCCAATCGAAATAAGAAACTAGAATAAAACTAGAAATGGAACTCCAACCTACGTAAAATGAAGACTCACCACCGAACTCTACGATTATCGCCTGGAGAAGGTCTACTAATGATGTTGAGATCGAGAACCCGCACCTATATCATAAAATGATATAGCATAGAGAGTATGCATTAGTACTTCGAATATACCTTAGCAGTAAGATATAAACAAAGCATAAAAATACCGAAAGTTGCCATAGTACCGTCGGGACATGCAAATCTTACTATAATCGAATCATAAATATCGAAGCATTCGAAAATCTCGATAAATATTAAGTAGTACTAATAATCGATCGAAGGTCGAAGAATATTCTAAAATCAAGGACTGAATCCAAACTAGAGACTATGATTGTACTGGACTCGAGCTATACTATACTATAATGTAGGAGAGACTATAATCGACAGATAACCATGTGAGTTAGACGTGAGTCCGATGTATACACTCCATCGAGAAAGCCCACCGTACCTTGCCAGGGCATAGTGGTTGAGCTAGGTGATCACTACTTGGGGCCCGTTCTGTACTAATAACCTATGGTGGAAATATGCTTGGAAACCGTGTGCGCCGAATTTTGGCCGACTCGTGCCAAGTTCTACCTCTATTAGAAATCCAAATTGTGTTTACTAAGTTGATAGCTCAAAATTGATGTCCTCGCATTCTACACGTGCTACTTATCCGAAGCTCCGGCGAGTATAAAGGACTGGAGCAATTGAAAATACTAGTGTTCTAATACTTGTCGTTGTTGTCTATCCGAAAGCATCGTAAAAGTCTAAAGAACGACAAATAAGATGATAATCGGTACTATTGAATTCTCAAAGACCGAATATAGTCAAACTAATCACTCCGACTTTTCATGAGGATTCTAAGTATACATAGTATTGATTGAGACTTTGAGATTGAATATACCAAAAGGCTAAATCGTTGTTCATGTAACTATTCTAACATTCATAATTTTATAAAAATTATCCCGACAAAGCAATATTCACATCCGGGATTCTAAATCATGCAAGTCTTATTCAAAATCACATTTAAAGTTAGGGTAAAGTATATATTGTATGAAATGAGATAATAAGATGAATTATAGTTGGTAATAATCTCGAAAAAACATCATGAATTATAACAACAAGAAAAAATCATAACTGTTGAACAATCCTAGTTTCGACCTTCTAGGGCCGGAATTACCAGGATTTCTATAATACTCTTGGGCCATATGGGTGAAAGAAATTCCTTTGTTGGAACCCCACATACCTATATAAGAATCCCCGAGAAAATCCTTGAAAAACCTAAGAAGGAAATGAAACCCTTGTTCTCGTTCGCACTTCCGACCGAGTTTCTTCAGGATCACTTTGAGGGGAAGGTAAAAATGAGAGGAAATATTCGGAGCAAACTCCCTAAATTCCTTTTTAAAATGCACCCCGTATGGTGTATATTAGGCATTAAAATAATATAAAGTTATAAAAATTCCCCTGAGAAAACATCTAGAAAACTGCCCGGTGGGATCAAACGGGTCACACAATGAGTCAATAGTTATGACTACAACTTGTTAGGACGCTTATTGGCCCTAGGCTTTCAAACTTCTCGGTTCAGGGTTTGAACAACGAATGGGAAGAACGACTGCTAGTCGAGCATAACGATTCATTGGTTCCACTCATGGTCACTGGACGAATTTTGGAACAATTTTTAACCCACCTAACAACTCACCAAACGAGTCATTACTCCTTCTAACTCATTGTTACCTTGACTCATTGTTACCACTGGAAATTTCCCATCTAACCATCCTTCGAAGACAATGGCTCACTTGACAAAGTCGAAGTGGCACCACGACTCGCCCCCAACTTGTTAAGTCACTAGGAGATTCCTACTCTTTACCAACCGATGCACACACGAGGGATCACTTAATGACTCAAGGTCACACAACGAGTCACTGTAACACCCCGTGAATTATCGACATGATGGCCTATTCGCATGTTGGTTAAGAGTTTTTGAATGTCATACATGCTAGGAAAAGCTGGGAAAGACCTGATAAGAGATCCGCGAACCATCGCGAAGTGAGCTGGGCAAGAGCCCCTCCGCGATGGCAACGTGCCATAGAGGGAGGGCTTCCGCGTTGGTCCATGTCACCTGGGCCTATCAAGGCCCAAGTATATAAGCCTCCAACTTCGATTTTAATGTTTAATTTCATATAAATTATTCCGTAGAGAAGTCGAGGGAAACAGAGGGGGACGAAGGTTCCTTGATAATATTCATCCGATTACGCCGTCAAACGCGTCCAAACTCAAATTAATCCCAAATACTTCAGGTATTAAGCGCAAGGAGAATTCCTCACGGATTTAAGCCGTGAAATTCGCCCCATTAATCGTCGTGCTACCGAGCCCAGGTAAGTGGAATTGCTCCAAATTAGTGTCAAATATACTCCTAGCCTAAAGTGAAAGTATTTCTTCCTTTCCGGGCTTTTGAGAAATAGCAAGTTTTCAACTGCTTTTTGATAAGCCAAAATTAGGCTATATATATATATTGAAAGCTATGTTTCTTCCAATAATATTAGCGATTTAGTTCTAATTGACCTATATATGAATGCAATGGGAGAAATAGCGTAAGTACTCGACCGTAGCTACGCCGCTAGTCGGGAAATCCGGCGAAGGTATGAAAGTTAATTCTTCGACAAGTTAGTAATCCAAAGATAGTAAATAGTGTGATGTATAGAAAAAAGAATTTAAAAAGTCGAGAATTGAGTCCAAAAGATAAATCTAAAGGTGCATGTTTTATAATATTATGATATATATCTGTATCAAAGATTAGTAAAGCAATATCGTACAAACGTATAATATCTCAAGCATGTATAGCCGTACGCGATAATATCTCGTATACAAGATAGCGTACGCCGTATAATATCTCGTATACGTATAGTTCAAGAGAGAATCGCATAACACATAAAAAGAGTTCGTAATGAGAAATCGTATCACAAATAGTATTTTCTGATTGAACATGCTTGCTATACGTGATTATTGTTTGTTGAGACTCGTTTGTGCTATAGAGGGCACCTCTCGAGCGTCCCCGCCGCCCCGGCTGGTAATCGTGTCGACCCACCGCGGAGGTTGGGGATACGCCACTCAAAGGGAGTGGTATGCCGTCCGCGTAGGGACGAAGATGGGATATATTCCCCATATCAGCCGACAAAGATAGCAAAGATAGCTTACCCTCGCAGCGCTTGCGCCTGTGGCATTATAGATACATACTGTGACATAGCAGGCGCATGAGTCCTTCTGCCTGCATACGCTAGTTATATCGAGGTCATAGTCCGAGCCGAGACCTGTGGGGCAGAGAGGTGCTCGTAGTTAGTAGACGAAAGGGAGTGATTTATTTTTGGATGGTTTTGACTCGGTAGGGGTATATAGATTGTGTGTTGGTTGGAACCTTCGCCTTATGGGGGCCGGTATTGGTCCTGTTTGTTATATATATGTATATATATGTTATATATTAGTCATAGATAGCAGATCGCCACGCCAATGTGCATGCTCCCTCGCTCTTACTCTCGCACGTATAAGCTTGTTTCTGCATTCCACGCATAGACAGCTTCGTATATTTCTACAGCTCGTAGTTTCTAGTTATGTTGCTTATATTCAAATATGTTCGCCTGTTTTGCATACTCAAACACTCGTGGTGGCTAACGCCGTTGGGGCACCGCATTACTTGCCCGCAGGTACCTATAGACGTGAGCCGATCCTCGTGATCCTAGCCAGCAGACCACGCCTCCCGTCATCCTGAGCTTGATATTCGTAGGTTTATATCATTTTCTTTTTTGTTGTATAGTACGGTAGGTCAGGGCCCCGTCCACCATCTTATCAAAAGATTCTTAGAGGCTGCGTATTGTGTATATATTCCCCCCGTGGGTTAGTTGAGCCGGCCGGTGGGGTCGTGCGTACGTTTAGCCGTTTAGCATTTGTGTTTATGTTGGCCGTGTGGGGTCGTATCCGCCTAGTAGTGGTGACTCCCGCCGGCCACGTGGTCGTTTTCATTTGTTATACTCGATTTAGAGATGACTAGACGTAATGGTGGCCTTGTCGCCCGCATAGGTTTTCCTATATGAGTATGATTCTCGAAGTTAGTTGATGTCATAGTACTGTGTGACTATAGGCCTGGGGCCGGCGAAATGATGCATACTGCTATATAGCTCCGATTCCATGAATCAGCAGAGCTGTGCACCGCATGTGCTTAGGCTCGCAGTCAGCAAGTCAGCCCTAATAGGGCACCAAAAAGCCGGGCCATACTCCCTACATGGGCGTGATATCACTTCACGACTCATTTGTGACTCGATGTCGTTTTTTCCTAATTTCTTCATTTTAATTCTTAGGTCTAGTCTTAGAGACTTTCTGGGTGTTACAATATCTCCTTTTTGGAACATTCCGCCTCGAATGTAGGATAAACATACCGAAAGCCGAGGAGAATCAGATCTCACTAAACAACTATAGCTTAAAATTGATGGAGTGAATGACTCCAGATCGAATATAAGGATCGGACTAAAATAGATATACTAACCGAGCTTATGCAACTAGGGTGCACATTTTAACATGAGCAAAGGGCCGATGAATATGGAACCGAATAGAGTATTGAGGAGGGATTTAATACCTACGTCAAGCCGATCTCGGGAAGGGAATAAATGAGGGTATTTAGCCAACATGTCGCTTCTCGCTTCCCATGTAGCTCTCAACTAGCCGGTTCCTCCATAAGACCTTTTAATAAGCGTTTCTTCTTGTTTCTCAACTTACAAAACTTGATGGTCTAGGATCTCGAACCGGAACTTCGCAAGAGAGACCGTTCTTTACACCTATGCTCCGTGAGGCAATTACTAAGGTCGAGTCAACAATTCATTTTTTTTAACATGGACACATGAAATACTGGGTGCACCGATGCTAACTCCGCAGACAACTCCAACTCATAATCTATATTGTCAATGCGTCTTTAGATTCTCTATGGGTCGATATATTTAGGATCGAGCTTTCCTTTCTTTTCCAATCTCATCACACCTTTCGTAAGTGATATTTTCTGCATACCCAATCATCCGCAAAGAAGATCCAACTCTTCTCCTCACATTTGCATATGATTTATGTGGGCTTAAGTCGTTTCTTAGTCGTTCCCTAATAATTTGAACCTTCGCATGGCCCCGTGTAATCAATCCGACTCATATCGTGTGGCTTCACCAACCTTAAACCACCCTATAGGAGATTTGTACTCCTAACATATAATTCCTCGAATTAGCCATCTCGAATATTGAAGTGGTAGCTATTGTACGCAAACTCATGAGAGGTAGTAATCGTCCGAATCGCCCCTTAAAATCAATCGCACAAGCCCTTAACATATCTTCCAATATTTCCTCCGAATAGTTCCGGGCCATCCCGGCTATCTATCTCGTGGATGGAAAGAGGCCGAGCTTGGACTCGAGCAATAAGTCCTTTCTCGAAGGACTTCCGTGGCGCGGTGAACTAGGTACTTCATTCGAGATGATAGACAAGGGAACCGTGGAAGTCCGACTAACTCCCGATGTATAGTCTAGCATATTCCTTCCGTCGA
Source organism: Datura stramonium (assembly GCA_018107945.1). NCBI lineage: Eukaryota > Viridiplantae > Streptophyta > Magnoliopsida > Solanales > Solanaceae > Datura > Datura stramonium. Next base: position 196,346 of record JACEIK010002049.1, on the reverse strand, counting down.
GTTTGTGTTCTTAATCGTAGGGAAATGTGCCGACTTAGTCATCCGGTCTACAACCACCCAAATTGAGTTGTGCCGTTAACAGTACAATGTAAGCTTACGATGAAGTCCATATTCACTTCTTCCCACTTCCAAGTAGGAATGCCGATATCCCGAGCCATACCTCGTAGTTTGTGATGTTCATTCTGACCTCGTTGACAATTTGGACACTTAGCAACCTCTCGCAATGTCCTTCATATCATTCTATCAAGACTTCCTCAGAAATCACGGTACAACTTGGTGGCGCCTGGGTGGATAGAATATTTGGAGTTGTGGGCTTCCATTAGCAGACCCGCGCTCAAATTGTCTACACTGAACACACAACTTGCCCAGCAATCTGAGCACACCATCTCCCCTTTTGGAGAACACTTCCATCTTTCTCTTAGAATTGCTTCCTTCAAATTTTGAATATAATGGGGTCTTCATCCTTCTTTGACTTATCCTCAACTACTAGGGAGGATTCTGACCTAATTCTCAATTACAACTCACCCTCTGTCGAGTCAACTAACCGGACCCCTAACCGACCAATTTGTGAACATCTCTAACTATCTCCTTCTTATCATCCTCAACATAAGCAATACTCCTCTATGGACACCTACCGAGGGCGCGCCCACTATGTTAGCCTTACCTTCGGGTGATACAAAAATACTCATGTCATAGTCTTTCAATAGCTCTAACTATCTCTTCTAATGAAGATACAAATCCTTCGATCGAACACATACCGAAGACTTTTGAGATTAGTGAAAACATCCAACATGAACCCTATAAAGATAATTTTTCCAAATCTATAACGCAAACACTACCAACAAGCCAATTCAAGATCATGAGTCACATAGTTCTTCTCTTAAAGTTTGAGTTGTTTGGAGGTAAGCTATGATTTTGCCATGTTGTATAACAACCAAGGACAACTCGGGAGGCATCACGGTAGATCACGAACCCATCTCAACCTTCCGACAAAGTCGAACTAGGCCAGTGAGTCGAGTCTTTAACTCCTAAAAAATCTTCTCACATTCATCCGACCACTGAAATTTACCCTTTTCTTAATTTAGCCAAAGGGAGGCAATGGAGGAGAACCCTTAAACAAACCATCTATAATAGCTGGCTAGACCTAAAAAGCTCTTGGATGTCTATCAAAGAGGTGGGTCTTGGCACCCTAATCAAGCGTAATCTTTGAGGATCTACTTGAATACCCTCTTGGAGATCGACGTGCTATGATTTACTAAGACTTTCGATGCTTAAAATCAAGAAAATATGCATATTCTGGGTATGTTTATGTAGATATGATGTGTTTATGTTAAGCGTTGCAAAAAAATAAGTCCGGAAAGTGAAATGGGCAAAGGAAGGCAAAATGGATCGAAATGCAAAGCGCTACCTAGGTCACGAGTCGTCGTCCCAAGGAATGACTCGTTCCCGGAGTTGTGAGTAGCTGGGTCGCATTATGAAGAAGAACCAGTGCACTCTAACGAAAGTTGAAGGCACGACTCATTGCATCTGTAATGAGTCGCTATGACAAGCCATGGAGACTGGAGAAAAATTTCTAAAGAATGCTCGTGTGGAAGACAATGAAGGACGTAACGAGTCATGGGGGAAACTTGACGACTCATGAGATACCGTGAGCATACGTCAAGTGCACTAGAGGATTTGGTGACCCATGGCCACGAGGGACCAAAAGACTCGTGCCTAGGCCTAACGAAGTCATTAGGTGACCCGGCCACCAAGATCGGGACAAGTTGCCGAGGATGACTAAATTACTCAGCTACGACTCCGTTAGGAGAACTAACAAGTCGTTACTTGGCTCGTTGCCACCGCCGTTTGGAGTCCATTTTTAGTTAGGAAAAGGATTCGTTGGAACTATAAATACATTATTTAGGTTTATTTTTTTAGTATAGTTTATTTTACCACTTTTCACGTAAATTTTAGTATTGTTAACGATCAATCTTGGTTCAAGAAATAAATTTTGTAATTTTGTTCTTGATTTTGAGAATCAAAAACATTGAAGTTTTGTTCATCGGGCTTTGGTGTAAGTGGCTCAATTCACGTGGTTTTCTACTAATCTTTTGTAAGCTAAATTATGATTTCTTCTCTATTTTGTGATTGTGACTATTCAAATATGAGTAGATAAACCCATAACTAGGATTGTGGGCAATCTAAGGATGAATTAACATATAGGTAAAAACACTTAGTGATTCTTGAACGAGGTTTATGCATGTATTGTTTTTCCTTCGTTTTAATTGTTTTTTAACGGTTGCAATGTTGAATTTGCCTTATTCTTACTTACCGAATCAAGGGGTTATGAATGGAAAATGGATTAACAACAGAGATTTAAGGACACAACCTTCATATAATAGCTTGACCTTGTCCAATAAATAGCTAATCCGATATTAAGGGGTAAGTGCTAATTAAGAATACACCAGAGCATGGAACAAGTTGCGTGATAATAATCATCTAGATAGGAGACTAACTATTTAGGTGAATTTAACTACCAATATTGCATGCTAAACACCGAAATAGATCACTAGTGTAAAAGCCTTGTGGTTATGAAGTCATGGGGAACACAATCCTAGTCACTTTATTGATTGAATACAACCAAAATTGATTTAAGCATTTACTAGTCTTTACTTTTATTTATTATTATTTTATTTCTAAATCTTTACTCCCCTAGGAAATAAGTAAGCCAATAGTATTAGCTAAACACATTAACTCAAGTTCTCGCCATATTTCCTTGTGGATTCGACCTCAATCCTCAAGTTGCCCTATATTTGACATAGACCGCTTTATATTTCATTCACGAGGTGTAATTTTGGCGACATCATAGACCACATGCCCGAGGAAGGCACCGATTTTAGCTAGAATTACTTGCTGAATTTGGTGAACAATCTGGGCGGTCCTTAAGAGTCTATAAAACTATTCTCGCATGGTCCGCATGCTCCTCCTCTTATTCTCGAGTAATACCGGTTGAGCTTGAATACCTACCGCGGTTCATCGGATCCATAAAGGCTACAACAGCATTGGTTAGTCCAAAAGACATAACTACAAATTTGTAGTGACCATACCAAGTTCTTAAGGCTATTTTTGGAATGTCACATCCTCCACCCCGATTTGAGATCTATCTTGAGAAACAACTAGCTCCTTGAAGTTGATCGAACAAGTGATCAATCTTCGGGTAGAGGATATCTATTTTGACCGTGACTATTCAAATTAACGCACCTGCAGGCACTTTCCGAGTGTACCTTCTTCTTTTTGCACGAATAAAACCGGGGCACCCCACAAAGAAATGTTGGGTCTCGCATGAAACTCTATTTGTAGCAGTCTTTCGCTGTTCTTCAACTCCTTAATCTCAAATGGAGCCATTCTAAGGAGGAATAGAGATGGGCCGGGTATTTGAAAGAAGATCTAGGCCAAAGTCTATTTCCCACTAGGTAAGGACTCCGGGAAGATCTTCGAGAAACACATCAGGAAACTCATTCACGATAGAACCGACTAGAGCATCGGGGGTCTCGAAACTAGAATCTCTAACCCTAACCAATTCATAGATGTACCTTTGTAAATCATTTTCCTAGCCGTAAAGGTACAAAATAAAAACGACCCTCTAGGCGTTGAAGTACTCTTCTACTCTAAGACTCGACTCGTTAGGAAACCGAAATCCTGACAACCCCGGTTCCCGCAATCAAATCAAGCATAACAAGAATGCATCTAGTCTATTCCAAGGATAAGGTCAAAGTCGACTATGTCTAGCCTCTACTAGATCAATTGAAGTAACTTTACCAACACTGAGACTAAATAATTTCTATACACTCGATAGTAATTGACTCACCAATCGGAGAAACCGAAAATGGCTATGAGAGGATTTTTGGGGTTATTTCAAACTGAATAGCAATGTATGGAATCACAAAGGAAAGTGTGGCTCCTAGATCTAGCAAACCATATACATCAATGTGAAAAGGCGCAACATACCAAGAATCTCACATCAAGTGAGTTCTCTTGATCCCGCCAAAAGATAGGCGTAGAAATGATTCTGCGCTCGACGCCACTCGGTGCTCGAAGTAGGACTCCTACTGAAATGGTGGCCTATCAAGCCGGGCCATGTAGTAGATCAGACTCTTTTCTTCCTATCACTGTGCGCCTTCTCAATTCGTGACCTAGCTAGCCACACACAAAACAACCTCTTTGCCCAGATGGTACTCACCATGCTGATTCTTACAACATTTAGGACATATTGGAAAACCGCAGCTGCTAGAAACATGAATCTAGGACTAGTAGCCTGATGTCCCACCTCTCCTATCCTTACTAGGCCTGTGGTATAGGAGCTTTGGTTGAGGAGGGTGCTAGAAGCATATGCTGCTACTACGGGAAATTACCACCGTCTTTCCTATTGAGAGTACTAAACCGACCTATTTCCGGCTTGTTTACTCTCCTCTCTATCTCTCTCAACTTTTCGCCTATTTGCCGAGCATGAATGATGATACCGAAGAGATCTATATCTTTGATGAGCTTGGCGCCCCGCATTTCTTGAGTACCAAATTCGAGACTCTATTAACAAACTTATATGCAAGCCTCGCTCAATAATCCATTTCGAGCATATCTCGGATACTGAAAGGAATCCTGCATACTCTTCACCGTCATGTTGTTTTGCCTTAAGTTAAGGAGCTCGAAGCCTTAGCTTCCTCAATTCCAGGGAAAGAATCTGGTCTAAAATGTTAAAACAAATTCATCCTATTCTATGGACTCCGCTCATTCCGCCTTCCATCCTTCCATTCCTTGTACCAAATATGAGCCATCCTTTCAACTCGGTAGGCATCCGCATCAAGACTTTCGTAGTAACACCCATGATTTGGGTGATCTTTTGAATCTCGTCCACAAACTCCTATGGGTCCTCTTCTACCTTAGACCCGTGAAACACTAGGAGATTCATTCACGTGAAATTCCTGCATCAGAAGCCGTGGTCAGACCAATTAGTGTTGACTGAACAACTACCTATTGATTGACCTCATTGCCACGCTTCTCACAAAGATTCGAATGGTGTATAAAAATTTCCCGTGAACACTCGGTCGTCCTTGAGCACACCAAGGGAGCTAACGGGCCGTCGCATTTCTCGGTACTCCTTCCTTTTCCTTCTCGGTAAGTATCAGCTATTCGAAAAGGGTAGAGTACGAGTAAGAGGACGTGACATATTCTAAACTCTACACACAATAACATTTGCGAATAAAGGAATTTTCCTAAAAATGTCTCATTGCCTCCTTATAAAATGTGACGAAGCCACACCCATGAAAAGAGATTCTACTTGACGTGACTTTCTGCATATCATAGGACACTTCTAAACTTGATGCTCGATACTGTGTTTGTCATGACCCAGTTTGCCCGGACGCGACACGATACTTAGAGTCATGGTGACCCTAAGCAACCCTGCAGAGCATTTACTACGAAATCGATCCGAGAGAGACAATATACATAAGCGGAAGCACAATGCAATAGACAAAACTAAATAAAAGAGACTCGAGATTGAATATACCAAAAGGCTAACTCAAGTTCATGCAATCGTTCTAAATTTTATAATTTTATAGAAATTATCCCCGACAAAGTAATATTCATATTTGGATTCTAAATCATGCAAGTCTCATTCAAAATCACATTTAAAGATTAGAGATAAATACATACTATATGAAATGAGATATCAAGCATGAATTACAATCATAATAACTTGAAAACATCATAAAATTATAAGAACGCAGGGAAAATCATAATCTGCCTAAAGAATAACTTTAGTTTCACCTTCTATTGGAATTAATAGGATTTATGTCAATTTGGGATAATAATAAAAGAAATCCTTGTTGGAATCTCCCTAAGAAAATCCTTGAGAAATCTGAGAAGGAAATGAAACTCTTTTGCTTGCCCCCCGCACTTCCTAACCGGGTTTCTTCGAATCGATTTTTGAGGGGAAGGTGAAAATGAGAGGAAATATTCTATCAACTCCCTAAATCCTCAAAATGCACCATAAACGACGTAGTTTAAGCATTAAAATAACGAAAAGTTACAAAATACCCCGTGAGAAATTATTTGGAAAATTGCCTGCAGATCCAACGTCACATAACGAGCCGTTGGTGGTGATCATAACTCATTGGGACCCGCCTCATTTGTCCCGGGATTTCAAACTTCTAGTCCGTGTCTTGACCAACAGAGGGGAACAATGACTCATAGTCAATACAATGAGTCGCTAGTTCCACCCATCTATCGGGAAGAATTTGGACAAATTTCGAACCCCACCTAACGACTCACCGGGGATGAGTCATTACTCCTTCTAATGACTCATTATTTGACTCATTGTTACCACTAGAAATTTCCCATCCGACTACCTTTTAAGATAATGACTCACTTGGACAAGTCGTGAAGTGGAAGATTCACGATTCGTCCCTAACTTGTTAAGTCCCCAAGAGATCTCACTTTTTTACTAATCCATGCACACATGATCGTCACTTAACGACTCATCGGGTCATACAACGAGTCACTTCATGAATCATTTTGTGACCTGACATGGTTTTTTTCCTAATTCCATCATTTTAATTTTAGGTCTAATTTTAAAGACTTAAATGTTACATAGATACCCGTATCTTTCTTTTACGACTAATTCCAAAGATGAGGTACCAAGTTCCTACTTTGTACTCTATTCGGGCCATGTCAAGTCTATATCTCTCGCTTTCTTTTCATGTTATTGCATGTATGCATATTTCATGAATTCGCCTACCATGTAACCGTATCGAAAGAATACTCCGCTGCCAAACTATAGTTGTTCGCCTTTGGGATTTCAGCCTTCCCAACTTTCCAACATGCTAATCTTACATTCGAGGATGAATGTTCCTAAGGAGGAGATAATGTAACACTTCAAAAGTCTCTAAGATCGATCTCTCGAGGTTGAATTAGAGAAAACAAAAAAATCCGCACTGTGTCATAATGAGTCGTCTGCTGACTCGTCAAGGGACCTAATAGGTCGTTATTACGACTCTTTAGGTGGTTCCAAGTTGGAGAAAATGTTACCTTCAAAATTCATGATCGCAGCGATGACCGTTAAGACTCCCCTATGAGTCGTAGTTTTACTCGTTAAATGTGCAAAGGGTAGAGAAAATGTTGATTTCTAGTGTACTAAATGGATTGAGGAAACAGCCGTCATGTCCCCCGACGACCCATTAAGTGACCCATTGAATTGGGAAAGATCGTAGAATGAGCTGTGGTTTCTAGTGGCACTTATCGTGGACGACTCATCAAGTCTCCTAACGTCGCCCAAAGCCCCTCATAGGTCTGGCAAGAGTCATTTTTTAGTGGTTCATTAAGGGTGTTTTCGTAATTTTTTAAATTTTTAACTCCTAAACTAAGTCATTTTGAGCATAATAAGAAGGGTTTTCAGAGAGTTTTACTCATCCCAAGCCCTCATCCTACTCCTAAATACTCTCATTAGCAAGATCAAATCCTCTTTTCAAGATCAAGCTACGATTCCTCAACAAGTTCTATCTCAATCCGTTTAAGCTTTCAAGCCAACTTAGAAATTAAGTTACCTGTGCATGTAGGGACATGAATAGAGGATTTCTTCCACTCTAATACTCAATTTCTTCTCTAATTCATGAATTCAAGTCTCCAGCTAGTTTTATTGAAATTTCTAGGTATTAACCCCCTCTATGAAAATACTCAAGTGTAATGTCTGATTGTCCACTCTCCCATGTCCCAATTAATGATTTAAGACTTTTGGGGAAGATTTCTACTTTCACTCTAATTATAATTCAAGATTTCAAGTTATTAGAAATTATGCCCTATTATGCATGTTTTATGAAATTCAAGTTATAATTCTAAGGATTTCAAGCATGATGAGTTATTTAGTATGCATGAATGTTTATGAATTCTTAAGTTATGATTCCATAATTCTTGAATTATGAATCCTATTTCAAGTATGTATGACTTCGCGACTTGGGCAAGCCCATGCAAAGTTAAGTATGCTTATCATGATTTTAGCCAATGCTTACGTGATCAATTTATGAAATATTTTGGAGTCAAGACTCCCAACATTCAGATTTAAGCCATGTTTTAAGAATATGATTATATGAGCAATACTGCATAATTTTGGGAATAGTGTCTAGTGATCAAAGTATTTATATGCCCAATTGGTACTCAAATGCATCGCTTGCCTCGTTTATCCAACAATGTTTGTACATTCTCATGTAAATTGTAGGAAAGTGTGATTTTATACTAACCAACATGATTAGCCGTTGTTTTGTTGGTTTTCATGATTTTTGAGGAGCTAATCCATGAGTTGGTGAAGTAGAGGCTTGGAGACGGAATAAACACGCAAACGGCGGCAAAGAGGAGGCCCAAATACCATCACAAGGCTTGCACGTGCCAGTGTGCCGCCCAAGACAGCCCACTCGCGCTGCTGGGCAACGTGCCACTGCCAGGTGGCCTGGGCGACCAAGGGTGTGCAACGCTGTTGCCCAAGCAGCGTGCCACGCCAACGCGTGTGGTGCCGAGGCCGATTTTCTGGGTGATTTCCGCAAGCCTCCGCGTTTGGGGCCATGTCCACGGAGGCAATTCTCCGCGTTGCACTCCGTGACACGTCGTTGTTATTCCGGGAACAATTCCATTTATATAAACAGCACACTTAGGTTTATTTTTATATCTCGTACTTGGTGGAGCAAGAAACGCTGGTTACAAAGTGCTGAGAGGACGAAAATTTAGGGTTTTCTCTATCCCTTTCTTCTTTCTTTCAATTGTTTGTATGATTTACACTCATTTAACGATGTTCAATCCACAAATGAGTGGCTAATCCCCTTCTTTGCCGAGGTTATGAACTATTGTATTGGAATGTAAATTGCCGATTATCTCGGTTGTTTCATCTTTTCTTCCATGGTTGTTCTATTTAATTCTTGTTCTTACCGCATTAATATCTGAAAATGTTAATGTAATCCAAAAAGTCCTAAGCCACTCCGAGAGGGCAAGAAACTGGAAAGTTGTGAATTAATAGGATATGATCTTTCTTGGTTTGGGAAAATTGGGAATTGATTTACCTTCGTGATAGAAATATACCCGAAAGTCGTATTAGTCATGTGTGGAATCGGTTTTGTATGGCTAGAACATGGAATTTCTTTCTTATCTCGTAAATGTAGGTGGAAGGTTCATGATTCTTAAGTTGGGTTAAATACGAGAGTTTTAATATAGGCATAAGTTCCGACTAGCAACCGGGGAAAAGATAACCATGTATATCGATAGTTAGTTTCTTTACATGTTCTTTTTGTAGCTCAAAGATGCTCACATTCATAGTTCGGGACTAACCGTATAAACATTTTATTTTGTTATAAAAATAGTTTCCAAAATACAAAAACTCTTCTTTACACCGTTGTCTTCATTATTATAGTTGTAGTAAATTAACACTTGAAAAGGTTTCACCGTAGTCCTGGCTCCTGTGGTTTCCGAAGATGCTCCTTAAAAAGAGCCACTATATTACTTGTACGACTCCGCATAATTCTGCGGCTCATCAAGTTTTTGGCGCTCGTTGCTTCTGGGATCGCAATTGCAAAATTTTCTTAAGTGTTAGTTAACGAATTCTATACAAGCGTTGACAACGTGTTCTTGATTTTATTTTTCAATATTTTTGATTTTTTCTGATACCCTTCTTGACATGACATCGTGGAACACAAATGGTTTAAATGGTGAATACTCATATTTTGACGAACCTTTTTCGAATTTTGAGGACACCACCGGTGGAAACATTGTAACACATGCAACATATGTGGTGGTCAAGAAGACCATTGGGATGGCTGTCCAAGTGCATACTCCCCTTCCCCGAGCCCCTACTATGATCCTTCTGTTGTTTTTGATGAATATAGGCAAAAGTGTGAAAATGAGATTTGGGACGCCAAGACCGATAGAAGACATGGCCAAACAACTCGTTGAGCAATCGGTTATGGAGGAGGCAATGGCAACATTGATAGTTCAGAAGAGGAGAATGCAAAGAGACTTTTAAAAAGGATGAGCTTTAAATTCACTGAGATGATTGGCTGAGGGCCGAAGCTTAGACAAATTGGTGTGGGGCCGCTGTAGGCGATATTCAAGAGGTGAAACCGAAGAGCAGAAAAGACAAGGTGAATTTTCGATGAAGCTCCGATATTTAGAACTCTGAGGTCCGTGATGAGCTCATACTTGTAGGAAATTGCCTTGTGTGTGGGAGCAAAGAGATAGAGTATACCCTATTTGATACTAATGGAGAGATAGATGTTGATGCGGAGAAGAGGTATACAAGTAAGTGGGCCAATTGCATTGCGCCGTAACCAAGATGCATTGGACTCACTCGAAGCATCTCTTTTCTACTTAAGTTTAGTTGGACGACATAGAAATAGAGTCTTCCGAGCTTAGGGAGAAATGTCAAGAGGAGGACCAAGTCCCATATATTCAAATTTGTCGAGCCTAATAGACAATAATGACTTCACTTACGTAAAGTGGGCCACACAAACGTCAAAGGCGACATCTACGTTGGTCCTTACACAATTTTTCACCACCACCCCGGGAGCATAAAAAGAAAATTAGAGAAGAAATTAGGGGTGAGATACATCTCTCAAGGCGGAGGAAAAAGCGTGAAACGTAATGCGTCGTGCCGCACGTAAAATTAGGCGCTCGCTTGGGAGGCAACTCCAAGGGTACCACGGTACCATTTTAATTTCTTTGCATTTTTTACGATTTTAATTATTTTTCATCTTTTGCTGTTTTTGGTGGAAAGTTGCCACGATGGAGGGGAAGTCTCGAGTACTTGGAGGAGGAAGCTAACAAGCATGGAAGAGAAAAGTGTGGGGCTGAACACCCACCTCGCGCAGTTGAAGGGAAACCATGTGGTTCGCTAGGCCTAAAGGCCTCAGGAGTATTTTCACCCGTTTTAAATATTAATTTGATGCTATGAGGACCTAGCATGATTTAAGTGTAGTGAGGGAAATTTCAAGGAAATTTCAAATTTTTGTGCTTAACTAATTATTGGTGAATGTAATGCTTGTGTGAAAAAGGAGAAAATTTGAAAATTCTTTTTGTGGAGTTAAGATGACTTCATCACCATTGAGTTTTTCTTCTTGCCTGCTCTTTTCCGACGGGGGTCTTTTGAACCAAGAATAAATTTTATTTATTTTTATTTTTTATTTTTTATTTTTTATTTGTCTCGTATAAAATGTTTAGCCGTAGTTAGGACTCGTTTCCGAAGATGGATGGATGACGACCGTCTTGAGGAAAATTAGTCAATAGGTTTTTGTTTTCTCTCGTAAACTCAGCTAATTAATGCTTGATATTCTTGTTATGTGCTATATATGATTGTAAGATGCAAGTATATGTAGTGTTGAAGCATGCAAGTGTATAACTTTGCTTGAGACACTTAGGCTCTTGAATTTGACTCGATATGAGATTGAAGCTTAATTTTAAATTCTTGTGATTAGTCGAGTAAGAGTCTCGTCGAATGTGTCTTAATTGAGCATGTGCCATGAGTGTAAGGTTTTGAGTATTCTCAGGTTATTGTGGAATGTCTAGAACTTGCCTGGTGTGTTTATAAAATGAAATGAAGGATGTAAAATTGTAGGAGATGATTTAGGCATTTCTTTGAATGAACCCCACCTTTATCCCTCGCTTTACCTACCTTGAAATATTAATCCGAAGCACTCCCATTGAGCCTTAGCCTATTCTTTGATAGCGCAACATAAGCTTAACCATTTTTATTTCATTAACCTTGAATTTGATACAAAGCTCCTAAGCGCTTAAAGAAGAAAAATTCGAAAGAGGAAAGGAGGAGAAGAATGAAAAGAAAGAAAAAGTGGAAGTTGTAAAAAGTGAGAAAGGTCAAAGGTGCACTTGGGTAAAAATGGTTGATTATTAGTAAGAGGTAAGAAAACAAATGAATGAAAAATAATTTATACAACTCCTTACTAATGAGCTAAAAGTGCCTAAAAGAAATGGGGGAGCAAAAGAGTAAAAAGAAAACTACCAAGGATAAAAAGGTGAAGTAAGGGAAGGAAAGTTCGCAATGAGGGCGTGATGTATTGAAAGCGCTAGGAAGATAGTCACTATTACCGATCACAATAGTACCTACCTACCCCGAGTACATTACAACCTAAAAGTCCTACTTGATCTACATTCGTACATCCTCAAATTAGTGGAGTACAACACTAAGGGCAAGCTTATGGGTCATTACATGGTGCATGTGAATTCTTTGTGAGAGTGAGAGTGAAATTCTATTTATGTACCATACATGTTGTGATATAAAAAGTGTTTTTGCGTGTGAAATTGCAACTTTCTTTCCGTGAGGCACATGTTTAATGAAGATATAGTTCATGTGGGATCTCTTAATCGCTGATTTGCATGAGTTTGCAATGATTGAGAGTCGATTCTGAGGTTAAGCAGTCTTAACATAGTTGTATTTCATTTCATTGATCAAAGCGTGCATCTTTATTTTTAGCTTGTATCTTAAATAATCATCATAGCCGTAATTTGAATCATCGTGCTAAATTAGTTATGTGTGAATTCTCATTTACATGAGATGTAAAAGGGCTGTTCCGAGGACGAACAAGGTTTTAAGTGTGTGGGGTAGGGTGGATCGTGGGCATATTTATATGCCCAATTGGTACTCAAATGCATCGCTTTGCCTTGTTTATCCAATGTGTACATTCTCATGCAAATTAGGAAGTATGATTTTATACTAACCAACATGATTAGCCGTTGTTTTGTAGGTTTTCATGATTTTTGAGGAGCTAATCCATGAGTTGGTGAAGTGAGGCTGAGACGGGAATAAACACGCAAACGGCGGCAAAGAGGAGGCCTAAATGCCTCACTCAAGGCTTGGCATAACGTGCCACGGCAAAGTGCTGCCTAAGATGCCCACTCAAGGCGTTGGCAACGCAAGTTACTGCAGGTCACGACGAAGGGTGTGCAACGCGCCGCCTGGGCAAATATAAGACGCCGCTTAACGTAAGTATCAGTGCTGCCGAGGCCGATTTTCTGGGTGATTTCCAGAGAAGCCTCCCCCATGCTTGGGCCGTGTCACGCAGGCAATGCTCCACGTTGCACTCCGTGACACGTTGCTTGTTATTCCTGAACAATTTCTACTATTATAAATAGCACACTTAGGTTTATTTCGTATATTCTCGACTTGGTGGAGCAAGAACGTGGGTTACAAAAAGGGCTGAGAGACGAAAATTCTTAGGGTTTTCTCTATCCCTTTCTTCTTTCTTTCAATTGTTTGCATGATTTACACTATTTTAACGATGTTCAATCCACACAAATGAGTGGCTAATCCCCTTCTTTGCCGAGGTTATGAACTATTGTATTGAAATGTAATTGCCGATTATCTGCTGTTTCATCTTTTCTTCCATGGTTGTTCTATTTAATTCTTGTTCTTACCGCATTAATATCTGGAAAATGTTACTGTAAATTCAAAAAGTCCTACTCACCCGAGAGTATAAGAAATTGGAAAGTTGTGAATTGTGGATATGATCTTTTCGGGTGGGGAAAATTGGGAATTGATTTACCTTCTCGTGATAGAAATATACCTCGAAAGTCGTATTAGCCATGTGTGGAATCGCTTTGTATGGCTAGAACATAATTTCTTCTTATCACGTAAAATGTAGGGAAGGTTCATGATTCTTAAGTTGGGTTAAATACGAGAGTTTTAATATAGGCATAAGTTCCGACTAGTAAATCGGGGAAAAGATAAAACCATGTATATCGATAGTTAGTTTCTTTACATGTTCTTTGTAGCCTCGCATGCTCACATTCATAGTTCGATTCAACCGTATAAACATTTTATTTTGTTATAAAAATAGTTTCCAAAATACAAAACTCTTCTTTACAATGTTGTCTTCATTATTATAGTTGTAAATTAACACTTGGAAAGGATTTGTTTCACCCCGTAGTCCTGTCCTTGTGGGTTCGACATTCCGGTTCTTAAAAAGAGCCACTATATTACTTGTACGACCCGTACACTTGCGGGCTCATCATCTAGCACCGAGTAGGCCAGGGATTCTGAGGACCTCGGTCTCTGACAAGGCGCCAACATAAGATATATTCTTATTTGGGCCTCTCAAGAGAGTATTTTCCCCTCCTGAGGGTACACCCGTGATATCATATCTTATTCTTCGTTTGCCCTAGCAAGGCTTAGGATGACTCTTCTCCACGTTGACAAGACATGAAATTATCATGAGCTCATACATGATGGTTGTCGGTTATGACGAGTCTCCTGTTGTTCCTCATATTTTCAGTTACTCATATTTAGGACTCATGATATTATGTTTTATAGTATATTTGACCTATTAATTAGTTTATGAGCTTTCTCTTATGATTTCAAGCATGACAAATTAAATGATTTCTATTTTTAAATCTTGGGTCATTATGTTCAGATTATGATGAATAGCTTATGAATATGCATACTTCGAATTTATGGCTTTAGCATGCAATCCTTACTATCATGAATTTTTTTGATTTATACTCATGATTTTAGAATATTATTTTGCTAGCATATTTTATTTACCTTACATACTCAGTACATTCAAAGTAGTGACTGCATATTCTATGTTATCTCATCTCATGATATAGGTTTGGGTGATCCAGCTCTGTCTCGCTGATAGCTTGCTCCCGATCAGCCTAATTCTATTCCCTCTTTGGTGAGTCCTCATCCTCCGGGGACGTTATGAGATTTATATTTTTACCATGTCTTTCAGTTTCAGACCTAGTAAGCTAGTTGGGGGTGTTGTCCCATCAGCTCGTCATAGTAGTAGAGGCTTTTCAGACTATTATATATAGATAGTTCAGTGATGTTGAGTTGTTTTTACGTTTTTGACCTTATGATACGCAGACTTCCGCTTATGTCATGTTCATGCTTTATTTCTGCTTAGTGGGGGCTCTTATCATACTATGTATGTACCATGTGTTAGCTTGGAGCCATACGTGGTTTTAGGTCCCGTGTCTCGGTCGGGGGTTTCAACTCGAGTCGTGACAACTCTTGAAGAGCTTGGAATATAACACTTCATAAAATATCATGAGAGGTTTAGATACCTAACAAAATAATGAAAGTGATGAGATCTCAATGAATTATGTCCTATTGCAAACTGATACAAATGATATACTGGCGAAAATATCTTTGATACAATATAGTGCGTAATCTTGTAAAGATTGTGAGGATTTGAATTCTACGTCTATTAAAGCATACCAATGTAGAAATAACTATTAGATGAAATATGCATCTTGATAAGCGTAAAGCTTATTGGACCTGTAGTCCAAACTAGAAGATATTATATATTCAAATACCTATTGAATGTTGTTACTTTGACAAAATTTATATGAAAATTCTTAAAGGATTCAAAATGCCTAAAGCATTTACAAGTTTCTAATAAACTTGTTGATAATTCTTATATAGAGAAAATCAAGTATAGTGGATGTGACTCAATCACCACCTTAGTGAATATTCACTAATAAAGGATACACTAATGTATTTGCTTATCTTTATATATTTATTAAAAAAATCACATCAAAATTTACTATAATTTCTATTTATGATTATGACATAAACTTCATTGGTACTCCAAAAGAGCTTCAAAAGAAAGTTGATTATTTAAAGAAAAAATTTGAGATGAAAGATCTAAGAAAGACAAAATTATGTCTTAATTTATAAATTAAATATTTGACAAATGGTATCTTTGTCCATCAATCTATTTATACATAAAAGGTGTTAAAATAATTTTATATGGATGAAGCATATCCATTAAGTACTCTGATGGTTGTTCGATCACTTGTTGTGAATAAGAATTAGTTCCGACTTCAAGAAAAAAATGAGAAATTCCTTGGTCCTAAAGTATCATATTTTAGTATGATTGGTGGACTAATGTATCTTGCTAATACTATAAGGTCTGACATAACACTTTCTGTATTTATGAGCAAGATATAGTTTTGCTCCTACCAATAGACACTAGAACGGAATCAATGCGTATTGCGGTATCTAAAAAGAACTACCGATATGAGTTTATTTTATTCAAACAATTGCAGTCCCGATCTTGTTGATTACACTGATACAGGAGATTTATCTGACCCACACAAAGTTTGATCTCAAATAGGCTACGTGTTCATAGGTAGGGATACTGTCATATCTTGGCTATCTATAAAATGGTCTATCGTGGCTTCTTCATCAAATTATGCTGCGATAATAGCTATTCATGAAGCAAACCCAGAATATGTGTGGCTAAGATCAATGATACATCTCATTTGAGAAATATATGATTTAAAATATAAAAAAAATACCCACGATCTTATATGAAGATAATGCAACATGCATAACCCAATTAAAGGGAGGATTCATAAAAGGAGATGGGACGAAGCACATCTCATTAAAGGTTTGTTTTCACACATGATCTCCAAAAGAATGATTATATCAACGTGCAACAAATTTGTTTGAGTGATAATATGACTGATTCATTCACCAAGTCTCTACCAGTTGCAACTTTTGAGAAAATGATACACAAAATTGGGATGCGAAGATTTAAGTTTTTGGATTGATGTTCTCACCGAGGTGAGTTAATACGCACTGTACTCTTTTTATCTTGTAAAGTTTTGTCCCTCTATGTTTTTCTTGTAAGGTCTTTAATGAGGAAGCCAAAATGCATATTATTAGATATACGTACTTTTTTTCCTTCACAAGAACTTTTCCCACTAGGTTTTTTATATTAAGATTTTAACAAGACACATTATCTATTAAATAAAATTCAAGGGGGGTGTAATAAATATATTTATTATATAATAGTGACTTTTTATCTTCTTTTTTTTTATAAAAAAAGTTAAGGTTAGTAACTTTGAAACTAATAAATAAATTAGGTCTTACTCATTATATGTCATTTTTCATGAGAAACAATAAACTTTTTTTTATCTTTTCTCTAGAATGTCATTCTTATTGCTTTTTTTTTTTTATATCAAAGTCTTTCTCGTAGGGGTGGGCGTTCGGGCCATCGAATTGGATATGAGAATTTTGGTTTGAATATTCAATTTTTGGATTTAAAAAATACAATCCAAATCCAATTCAAATAAATTCGGATTGGCTTGAATTTTTCAAGTTCGGTTTCAGATTAATCGGTTAGGATTTTTTAAATTTTTGGTTTTGACTTTTGAGCTTTTTAGGTAAACCATAACAATTAACAATTTCAATCTACCTAATAGTTTGCTCCTTGAAGTTTATAACTTTCTACAATTAACAAGAATTGAGGTGACTCTATCGTCCATGTCGTGTATTAAACTTTACTTACTCATGAAAATGATTAATAGAAAATTTCATATTGATTTAATATCGTGATGGACCATAGG
>JACEIK010002049.1:159172-169308 GCA_018107945.1 Datura stramonium | reverse complement strand
GATTATGTCGTTGATTAAAAAATCCAATATGTATTTATTATATTAATTAATTAAGGTCTTTTATAATAAATATTTGAAATAATTTCTTTGTTTAAATAATCCTAATTGTAAGATGAGAAAGGGAGCCTTGGAGCAACAGTAAAGTTTTCTCCGCGTGACCTATAGGTTACGGGTCGAGCTGTAGAAGCAGCCACTAATGCTTGCACTAGAGCAGGCTGTCTATATCACACTCCTTGGATGCGGCTCTTCCCCGATCCCACTAACGCAGGATGCTTTTGTGCACTGGTTGCCCTATTTTTTTTTATAATTATAAGATGAACCTTGACTATGTTGATCGGACTCGGGTGCGGGTATCCGATCCGGGTGCGGATTTAGAGGTCGAATTCTTCATCACATAAATTCTAGGATTCAGGGGTATGGATCCGAGTGCAGATACCGATGCTGGGATACGACCAATGAGTGTGTATTACAACATATAAAGTATGTATTTCGATTAGTTAAAGTTATTGAACTAAACCTAATAAAATTTCATTCCTTATAAACACCAATAGTTTATTCTTACATCGTGTAATAGAAAAACATTCTCATACTTTATATAACTCTCTCTCTACACACACACACACACACTCTCACACACATATTATATGTGTGTGTGTGTGAGACATAAACCCAAAAATCAAAACAAATACCCAATCAGTCTATACTTCTCGGTCATAGAATGTGGTTAAAGTACCCAAGGTAGGTTGACCAAATCATGTATGGATCCTGCACCCACACCCATGACGTGTCGACATGGTTGTAGCAAGGATTTTGAAGAGTCCGACAACATAGTAACTTGATACTTGCCTGTTTTGTAGTTTAATACTTGAAAACACTTTTTGAAAAAATTTCCCAAATGCAATCTACTTATCAAATACTGAAAAGTATTTCTAAAATGATGTGGCGAAAGAAAAATTGGTTCTCTCCGAAAGTCTTTTTTGAAAAGCTGCTTTGATAAAAGTACTTTTCAAAATGAGCAGTCTGGCCAGACAGGCTCTTAATTTAAAGATATTATTTACTGATCTCTTAATTAAACATATCAAATTTACTGATTTTATTTGCATTTCTCTTGTTTGTTTCCATTCTAAGTTCATGCAACCTCTATCTGTCTCTTTGAGATGTGTTTGGAAATTTTAAAATGTTCTGTTGATATTTCCTTGGTTAGGAAGAGATTCGGTTTATGATCAATCCAGAGTTAATTGCTGGCATGCTTTTCTTGCCTTGCATGGCAGACAATGAAGCAATTGAAATTGTTGGTACAGAGAGGTTCTCAAATTACACCGGGTGAGCTTAGATGGAGAAGTTATTGCTTATTACATAAGCAAGTTGACTTATAACCGAAGTTGCTTGCTAATTTATTTTAGCTGATATTTCCTCTTTCACAGCAAAGTTTTGTTGACATATTTTTACATTTGACTGCAATTCCACAATTTATTAATATATTTAATCTATTGTTAAATGTTTTCTGAATGGTGTAGATATGCTTCTTCATTCCGTTTTAATGGTGACCACGTGGACAAAAAAGAAATTGATGTTCTTGGAAGGCTTAAGAGGAGAATAATTGCAATCGATGCACTAAGCAGCCCAGGGAAACGGCAGTACCGGGTCGAATGCCTCCTAAGGTATGTGAGTGCTTATTACTCTTTAGAAATCTTATTTAGAGTAAGATTCTCTCTTAAGGTCAATTGGGCCATAAACCAGATTACTGTGAACCTGTCAGCACTTTGATCTTTAAGCTCCAATTGGGTTCTTTTTTAATTAGGAAGTACTAGTGAGGTTTAGCATAACCAAAGCTGAGGAGGAAGTAAAAGTTTATGAGCTGATGTTGCGGAGTTGATGTGAGATAAAAGTGGCTGACAGTTAGATGCAGTCGGTGAGGAGTTTATGTTATATTCCACCTGCATCTTTGATAAGAAATGAATGGTTTAGTACATATCCATATCATCTACGAAACTATCTTCTACATAAATCATTGTCTGTCAGGCTTACCTATGCCATGAGATTCACCAGAATCGGTTGAGATAGTGCTTAATCCAGAAGTTCCTCATGAGAGGAGATGATTTACTTTTGGAGATAAGTTGATTGAGTGATTCTGAAAAAGGCAAAAGGTGGATGACTTGGGTCTAAATATTTCAGCATCTAACAATATGTCTTCAGTGGAACAATTTTCTTTCACTACGCCATTTGGGTTTTAAGTAATTTGAGTTAGTAGGAGTATGAAAAAAATCAGTGAGATTCAGGCCAGTATCAGTTGCTTTTAATCTACTTTAGTTTTAGAAATTGATGTATTTGGTATATTTTTCTTTGTCCTTAGCTGTGTTTAAAATTGCAAACTTACATATTCAATTTGATTGACATTTGGATGTACAATTAATCCCGTTTGAGACCCACACCTAAGTTCCATAGCTTTTGGTTCGTTATCCCGATCATGATTTTCCATGATTTTCCTACCCCCGGAGGAAAAGATACTTCCCTTTTGGGCCGGTTGTGGGCGAGGAGGATTCGAACCCCCGACACCATGGTTCGTAGCCACGTTCTCTAATCCTTTGAGCTACAGGCCCCACTCCGTCTCCACTGGATCTCTTCCCGGGATTAGCTTCAAAAGATTTCTAGTTTGTCTTACATATCGCACAAACATATAATCAAATAGCGGACTTACATATCCAATTTGATTGACATTTGGATGTACAATTAATCCTGTTGATTAGCTTCAAAAGATTTCTAGTTTGTCTTACATATCTCACAAACATAAAATCAAATAAAGGACATATCTGCTTTGTCTTTGGTTCATGATGCTTGTATTTATATTGTTGTGCAAATTAGTTGGAGTCTACTTGTTTCTTTCATTGTTCTCCTGATTATTATATTAAAATTGAGAGTTTGGTAAGTTCATCTGCAGATTTTTGTTGGATGTTTGATTTCTTCAACAATCCAAGCTTCAAGTAATGTTGGACAAAGTAGTTACTAAAGTTGTACTGACATGTCCCAGATGAATTAGCATCAAAGCTAGCGTGTTACATGTAAAGTGGATAACATATTCATCAGGAATGTACTTTTTGTTCGTAGTTTGTAGTTTAGAGCTGTGCTATAGGTCACTGCATACTGTGTTGGAATGTGAATAATTTCTATTCACCGATTTCCAAGTTTTTTCTTGAAGAGAGAATTCTCAAGCTTCTGTATTCTCTGCTACTTTTTGCTGTCTTTGAATCAAAATCTACATGCTAAAAGAGTAAATGTTCAATAGAATAACACTTTTGTTTTTGCTCATATAAGCTCTATGCCGAATTGATAGGTCCAGAATATTTAGAGTAAGGTGAAAACATACTTGTTTGGATTAAATAATCATTGTTTGATTAAACCATGGAGTTATTGCCATTTATGCTGAACAGGGTTGAGGGACGAGAGCAATGCAAAATTTTTATTTTGATAAAACCTTGTGGATAGTGTTACTTCCAGAAATTAGATTAAGCAGGGTGGAATTCATTTTAGTAAATTTGCTGGCGAATAACTTGGCTGAGTTTAGGGTTTCATATGGGTATATTCATATTCTACTTTGCATTTTGTTCTTTCTTTGCATGTGACTTGGCTGAATTGCAATTTATTTTCTTATGTTGTCTATGTATGTGTACTTTCATCATCTGTGCCTTTCTTAAGCTGTAAATGCGCTTTACTCTTAAAGTCATAAAAGACTTGGTGCTTTTCAGCCTGTTTCACCCTTTGACAACACCGTGTCCTTTAACTTCTTGTTGTAGGGAAATTAACAAGGCTCTTTGTGGTTTTTTGGATCATTTTAAGTGCCATCAGTATCAAAAGTATTTTCAAGATGCTAGCTTCATAGGAAGTCGGCATGATCCAAATGTTAAAGGATCTTCTGGATATTCGGAAGTTTATCATTTGGTAGTACCTCCCTTAGTGTTTATAGATCCTCCTACTTTTCTCATTTTCTTTGCCATTTCTCCCCCTTTGTCCTCTCTTTTTCGGTATCTCTCCACTTATGTATCCATGTCAATATTTTTTATCAATTCCTTATTATTTGACTTACTTTTTGGCTATTTATTATTCTGTCCAATAGTCTCTTGGAAATCCTTCAGCATCATCTCAAACAATTGAGGAAACTTTGGCTAACCAGTTACTCAGAAATCAGGAGGCACACTATTGTTCACCTTTAGACTATCAACAAGATATTGGAGTTGTGACTGGAAATTGGGGTTGTGGTGCTTTCGATGGGGATCCTCAAGTTAAAGCTATGCTTCAATGGCTTGCTGCATCTCAGGTTATTCTCTCCTTGGAAGTTTTTCCAGCATTTTGTTACAGGCATTTTTTCTCTCATATGAGGCAAAGAGTAGTCTTTTTCTTTCGTCCTTTTAGATACACTTCTCATGCTTTATGTTCAAGAAGGGGGAGTCTTGGAGAAAGGGTAAAGTTGTTCCCATGTGACCTTTAGGTCACGGGTTCGAGACATGGAAGCAGTTACTAATGCTTACAATAGAGTGGCTGTCTACATCTCACCTCTTGGGGGTGCGGCCCTTCCCTGGACCCTGCTAACGCGGGATGCTTTGTCCACCGGGCTGCTCTTTATGCTTTATGTTCAAGATTTCGTTAGATGTCTGAATTTTTAATTTTTCTACACTTCTCCACTCTTCATATGCATCATGTCACATAAAATGGATGGTGGTAATATATAAACACCTTACACCCCACGCATTAGTGCTTTAATGAATATATTCATGTGGAGGTGTGACCGCTGATTTTTTCCTTAAACTACTTCCTAATTCATTTCACTTTGATTATTTCTTCTTCAAATTTTCTCTCCTTTCTTTTTGTGACAGGCATTGAGACCTTTCATCCTGTATTATACATTTGACTTGGAAGCATTGCAGATGCTGGGTCAGGTACTAGTCTTCTAAACTACTGAGATTTTCTTTAAAGGTTTCTGCTTGAAAGGAAAAACAGTTCTGAACTTCTTTTCCACAGTATGTTCGACATTTGTTAATTGTGAATCGTGTATGTTCTAAAGATAATTATATGCTGTTTGCTCTCGAGGTTTTAAAGCGGAGCTGTATCCAACTGCTTTCTTTGACATTTTATGGCAAAAAGATGTTCCTGCTATATAATTTTGTGTAATTTTTAATACTCTGTGTTTTTCAACTACTCCTATTTGTTTCTAGACCATCTTTGTAGTTTCACCTTTTTTCTGTTCATTGTTTTTATCTTTTATTGATTGTAGGGGAGAAAAGAATTGACATCACTGATAGTTCTGAATGATAGATTTGCTAATTGATAGTTACTGATGCTAGAAATGGTAAATGAGGTTTGTCCTGAACAAATCTGGAAATGTTGGTGCTGCCTTTTCATATTGGTCCTTATGTTGGTGCAAAAGATAGATGCGTGGATTTGCAAATTAGGAAATCTTGACTTCTTGTTTGCGCTCATCACCAACTTTAATGCTAGGTTCTATTCTTATGTAATCATAAAGAACAAACATCTTCAAGACTTGGGGAGCATATGTCTATATTTCTTTGTTATCCCGTCTTGTATATTCTTATGTGATCATAAAGCACTAACATCTTCAAGACTTGGGAGCATATGTCTGTATATCTTTGTGAAATTTTCTTTGTTGACAACCTGTTGTAGGTGGCTCAATGGATTTCTTCACAGGGGTGGACTGTTGGGGAGCTTTGGAATATGTTGGTGGAATATTCAATCCAGAGATTGAGGGGAGAAACTGGAGCTGGCTTCTTCTGTTGGCTCCTTCCATCGTTGAAATCCCATGATACTGTTTTGCTCAACAATTCTCATAATGTTTAAATATTCCTGGTAATTTTATTATTGTGCTGCTGCATGATCCTTTTATAAGCTATTTAAAGTCTATTTACTTGTACTACCAAAAATAAAAAAACACAAAGGAGAATAATTGAGTTGATGTCCTTTGGTTGATGGTTTCTCTTCTCATATCACTATGATTCATGGACTTTATTCATAACCTTTTCGGATAATTAGTGGGTTTTATCAAGCAGCTTGCTAGAGCATGTTTGGATTGGCTTAAAAGCTAGTCAAATTAGCTTAAAAACACTTTTTGACATGTTTAGGTGTTTGGCACCAAAAGTGTTATAGGCTAAAATAAGCCAAAAGTTATGGGTTGGGGTTGCCCAATTTAAAATATTTTATCTTAAAAAAGATGTAAGTTCGGCCAAGTAATTTACATTATTATCCTTGTATTTTATATAAAGCCCCAAATACTCATTGAGCCCCAAAGTCACTTCTTTTCTCATCTCCTTCAATCTCGTTGTTGCCCAACCTGCATATGATACAAGAAATACTTGAAAAGGATCAGCTCATTAGACAAGCAGCCCAGCAGCCTAGTCAGAAGTTATAACTGTCGAAGTTAGTTGTAACTGCCAAATTAGTTAGGCTGTGATATCAAGTTAGTAAGGTTGTTAGGATTGGACAATCTATTAGTATGAGATACAAGTTTATTCATTCCATCCTACTATATAGCTTACCATTTACTCTCAAACTTTCTTCTTCCTACTATATTCTTCTTATTTTGAGCTACATTCTCGAACTTTTGTTCTTGAATAGCTTGAGAATCTCGAATTCTCCATTGAGCTCATGCATATGTGTAACGTTTGATATCAGAGCCAATCTATCCTTGGCAATGATGACAAAAACAACAAGGGCAATTGAGAATTCTCCATCTGAAATGGGAGAATTAAAGGAGATGATACAAAAGTTGGTGACTGATATGAGGACTTTAATAGGTGAGGTGACAAATTTGAAGAGATTAAAGGAGCACTTGGTGCAATTAGGAGGACTGCAAAGGGGAATGCCTCCTAGGGAACAAGGAGGTCTATCTGTACCAAGGCAAGCAAAGGAGGGACTCCGCAGAGACAAAAGTCCTGCAAGTTACTACTCTCACAATTCTAGTTTCTCAAGGTGGTTGAGAATGGAATTCCTGAGATTCGCACGGGAGGATCTAAGGTCTTGGTTATTCAGGATAGAACAGTTTTTCTGAATGGAAAATGTTGCTCATGATGAGAAGATCACAGTAGCAGCATTGCATTTGGAAGGGGAAGCTATACAGTGGCATCTGTCCTTCATGAGGTATAAACAATACTTATAGCCAGCTACTTGAAATGAATATGTGATAGCTTTGTTGAGAGGTTTGAGATTGATTTTGATAACCTTATGGAAGAAATTGAAAAGATCAAATAGTTGGGGAGTGTGAAGGAATATCAAACAGTGTTTGAAAAGAATTTGACTAGGATGAATCTATCCAAAGAAATGCTATTAGTTATTTCATTGGAGGTTGAAACATGAATTGAATATTGATGTAAAGATCACTAATCCTACGTCATTTTTCTTAGGTCTATAAAAATGCAAGGAAGTAGGAGGCTTATCTTGTTTCTATTAGACAGCCTACTGGACAACAGAATTTAAGTTCATCTAAGAGAATGGTGGATCAAAGGATGTAGAATAGTGCAAGTATTCGACCAACTCCAGGCATGTTTAATGCAGGACCACAAAAGGGGTTTAACAACTAGGGGTCTTTTTTTATTTTTTATTTTTGTGAAGAAAAGTATGTCTTTAGGTGAAAATTCAAGAATGCTAAGCAATTGTACTAACTGAAAATAGAGGAACGGGAAGGGATGGATACAATCCAAGAAATGGAGGAGGAATCATTACACGACCAAGAAATGGAGTTGGCTAGGCCCTTAGAACATATGAAAATCTCTATGCATGCCATAAATGGTTCATTAGGATAATGGACTTTGAGGGTTACTGGTTATCATTCTAAGAAGCCATTACACATCCTGATTGATACAGTTAGTTCCCACAATTTTATTGATCCAGAATTGGTCAAATAAATAGAGTGCAAAGCAAACCAACCATTGCTCAAAGAGTAGTAATAACCAATGGTAATGACATGCAAGGGGACAAAGTATGCACCATTTCTTGGTTACTATAGGGTGCTGAGTTTTTAACTGACTTCTTGTTACTATCACTTAGTCCTTATAGGGTAGTTTTGGGAGTTCAGTGGTTATTAACTTAGGGTGATGTCAAGATGAATTTCAGGAGTCCCATAATAGAATTTTATTACAAAAAGAAGAAACACTGTCTCAGGGGTGTAGGGAGACGGATCAATATCATTAGGTGTTGGAAAATTTGCCTAGCTATCAGGTAATCAGTCTCAGTTATGCATGAGACATGTAGTTCCATCTATGAGTAGTGAATCACAATGTTATGCACGGGAGACTCTGGAACCATATGTGGCAGATACTAAGCTGCTAAGTTGGTTACACCACTTCCAACCTTTGTTTGAGGAACCTACTCAATTACCTCCTTCTAGAGGTGTCTTTGACCATAGAATTGTATTACAACATGGTACTGAACCTGTGAATAAAAGACCCCATAGGTACCCCTCTGTGAAGGACATCATTGAAGGGTTAGTACAATAAATGTTGGACCAAGGAATAGTCCAACATAGTTGCAGCCCTTTTGCTTCTCATGTGGTTTTAGTGGGGAAGAAGGATGAGTCCTGGAGAATATGTGTTGATTATACAGACCCGAATAAGCACACCGTGAAGATCAAATTTCCTATCCGTATTGTAGAAGAATTTTTTGGATGAATTGGGAGGATCCAAGATTTTTTCTAAGATTGATGTTAGATCTGGTTACCACTAATCGAGAATGGTAGTAGAGGACATTCCAAAGACAACTTTTAGGATACATTCTGGGAACTTTGAGTACCTAGTTTTGCCTTTTGGTTTGTCCAATGCACCAACTATATTTTCAGGGTTTTATGAACACTATTTTCTATGCTTTTTAAAGAAAGTTTGTGTTGGTTTTCTTTGATAACATACTCATCTACAATAGGACTATGGAGGACCATTTTGAGCATCTCAAATTTGTTTTTGAGCTGATGCAACAACATCAACTGTTTGCTAAGGAAAGTAAGTGCTTTTTTGGAGTTCTGAGGATAGAATACTTGGGTCACTTCATCACTGAACATGGTGTATCTACTAATCCTCAAAAGGTGGAGGTTGTACAGAACTGGCCTACCCCAAATACCTTAAAGCAGTTGAGAGGTTTTTTGGGCCTTGTTGGTTATTACAAAAGGTTCATTCAAGGCTTTGGTTTCATTTGCAAACTATTGACTAACCTTTTGAAGAAGGATGAGTGTAAATGGTCGTCTAAAGCAGCTTCTGCTTTCTCTTACCTAAAGGAAAGGTTAACTAAGACTCCTGTGTTAGCTTTACCTGATGCTGCTAAATCATTTGTTGTGAAGACTGATGCAAGTGGCTATGGTTGGGTTGTTCTCACGCAAGAGGATAATCCCATAACTTTCATTAGCAAAGCCCTACCCCTAGATATGTTGCTTTGTCAGTATATGACAGGAAATTGTTAGCTATTATGCATGTAGTTACTAAGTGGTCCTAATATCTGCTTGGTCAGAAATTTTTTATTAGAACTGATCAGAAGGCATTGAAATTCTGAATGACGTAGAATTAGCATACCAACTCTCAGCTTTTGTGGTTAACTAAATTGATGTCATTTAACCATATTACTGAGTACCGGAGAGGGGTGAAGAATAAGTAGTTGATGCATTGTCCAGAGTGACAAATGCTGAGCTGATGTCCTTGGTTCTTTCTACTGCTAATTTGATAGTTGGCTGATCCTGATCTACAATCTCTTATCCAATACTGACAGACTTCATCCACTACTCACAAATAGTATACTTGGGTTAATTAGTAGTTGAGGAGGAAAGATAGATTGGTTGTGGGTAAGGACCTCCAATTGAGAACCAACATTATTGCCTTATAGCATTCATTCCTCCCAAGAAGGCCACTCTGACACTGAGGCAACCTTGAAGAGACTTTTGCAACTGTTTTATTGGAAGGGAATCATATCAGATGTTCAAAAGTTTATATAGGAATGTGATGTTTACCAAAGGAACAAAGGGAATCAACTTCTTTCTATTGCTTTTTTTTTTCTGCTTTCTTTCTTCTTTTCTTCTTCATTCTTTTTTTTTCCTGATGTTTATTTTTTTTCTTCTTATTTCAAAATTTTATATTCAGATATGTAGATATTATGTG
>JACEIK010002049.1:116653-132421 GCA_018107945.1 Datura stramonium | reverse complement strand
TGAATCCTTCGTCCTCTCTATTTTTCCCTCGACCTCTCTGGAAATTATATGAAATATAACATTTAAACCGAAGTTGGAGGCTTTTATACTTGGGCCTGGATAGGGCCTCCGTAAAACAGCGCCAACGCGGAGGCCCTCCCTCCGTGGCGCGTTGCCATCGCGGAGGGGCTCTGCCCCGGCTCCTTCCGTGATAGTTCGAAGAATCTCTTATCTGGTATTTCCCCGGGCCTTTTCCTAGCATGTATGACATTCAAAAACTCTTAACCAATATGAGAATAGGCCATCTACATGTCGAGAATTTACGGGGTGTAACATCGAATTTACATCTGAACAGATAAAATTTGAATATATGGCAAAGTTGTGCCTGAATGAAATTAACGACGCCTAAAGGCGCATCTTGTAGAAATTCGAAAGTTATGAGAAATTGTTGGGATCGAAATAGCAGTGCGTTATACGGAAGATAATAGTTGTAAAATCTTGAACGACGATTGTAATACCTTGATAGCCCTAAGATCAGACCCGAGGGTTGGAGAAAATAGAAATTTCTGCACTAAATCATAGGATGAGTCGTTTAGTGACCCGTGAAGTATTCCACGAGCCGTTAAGTGACTCATGGAGTGGAGAGGGGAGTTGGATGAGATTGTGATTTGGGGGTTGACCACGTTACAAGCCACGACTCATGGTCAGGGTAACGAGTCATGGAGCTGGTCGTGGTTACATCCGACATGTAGGTTAAAATTGTGGGCAGTGTTCCCAATAATTGGTCACCAGGGTACACCATGAGTCATGATGTCCCTCGTGGTGACTAGCAGGATGGTGTGGTTCAGTGCTGAGGACAAATGCAGACGACGAGTCATCCCCTCAGGCAATGAGTCATCTAGTCCCTCGTTGGAACTGGCAGTATGATTTTTCCTGCGAATTTAGTAAGGGATTTTCCGTAATTTCTAAGTTCCTAAGACCTAAACTACGTTGTTTTAAGCTCACATAGGTGTTTTTTAAGAGAGTTTAACTTATTCAAAACCTATCACTCTCTATGCATGCAAGCCTAGAAGTTCCTAAGGGTGATCAAACATAGAATTCATTAAGTTTTTCCCCAATTCCTTTGGGCATTCAAGAAGGTTGTGAAATCAGAAGTATCCGGGTATGTAGGGTTATGAATGGGTGTATTCATCCACTCCCATGCCCAATTCCTTCTCAAATTCATAGAAATTCTTAGTTGATGAATCTATGGGGTTTTAACCCAACTTGTGAATTCTCTAAGTATCTATCATGGATATAATATATTAATGTTTCTAATGTTGAATTCAGATTCATGGGCATGTTTTATAATGTTTTCAATTACAATTCATATTTTCAAAGTCTTACAATTATAATACCCAATTATGAAAGTTCATGAAAGGTTGAGATTATGATATATGCTTTCAAGTATGATGAGAGGTATATGATGAAAGTATGATTTTGAATTACCTATGTTTATATCCATGATTTTGACTATCTAAAGTATGTATAAGTTTGGGCAAGCCCATATGATCAAGTATGTTCATAATTTACCTCAATTTCATGTTATTAGCTTACCACGTGGTTTTAGAGTCTAGACTCCCACTTTTCAGCTTGTGGTATGGTTTGAGCCAAGACTCCTCATGATAGTTTTTAGATTATGCATGTATGATATAATTCAGCTTCATCGAAAGACGATGATTCAACTTTGTTGAAAAATGATGAAGAGCATATGTATGTTTTGGGAGTAGTGTCTAGCACCGAGTAGGCTAAGGGTTCAGTCCATCCTGTGCCTCATAACTATGTACCAACGTAGGTATGTTCAGTTTATTGGGACCTCCCTTGTGAGCTTTTCCTGCCCCTAAGGGGCCTTCAACTTGATATCGATATCATGGTAGCGTCCTTAGCCCTGGCAAGGTTTGGAAGACTGTAATTCCCCGGAAACTCAAAGACTAGATCCGGGACTCAAAATAGAGAAAACTGAAAAATCTACACCAGGTAACACAATGAGTCGTTCTGTGACCCATGGGGGCTGACCACGAGTTGTTAAGTGACTCTGGTGAGGCCTGTGGACTTAGTGAGAAATTTGGAGAATGGTGACCATGGGTGTGACCACGAGTCATGGTCAAAAACAATGTTAGGCCGGAAAAATGTTAGGCCGGAAAAATGTTAGGCAGTGAACCTAATGACTGGTCACCACGAGTCGTGGTCCATGCCACGACCCGTTGGGTGACCCGTGGTCAGGTTTTGGTTAAGAGTTAGAGGAGGTCAGGTAGTGTACCCAACGGGTCCTTACCATGACTCGTTTGGGACATCACGAGTCGTGGTGTCACCAGTGAGGACTCTAGGGATTTTTAGGGAAGTGTACCTCACGAGTGTGACCAGGAGTACTGGTCACTAACCACGACTCGTTAGGTCACCCACGAGGACTGATGATCAGTTTTCCTTTGTGATTTTTCAAGGGTATTTTAGTAATTTTCTACCCTTATAAACTCTAAACTACATCGTTTTAAGTATGTTTTCATACTTATTAGAGGGGTTAAACGGTTTCTTTCCTCATTCTCCCATCTAGACTCTCAGAAATTATCATAGAACTCTCAGAGCTTTTCAGAGCAAGAGCTAGAGCAACCTTTTCTCCTCAGCTTGTCAAGGAAATTCTTCGGGCTTCTTCACCAAGTATGTGGAAATTCAACAAGGGAATAATCCTTCCCTTGTGTCCCCAAAGTTTTCTCCCTACTTTTCTCTATCAGTTCTAGCCTGGAATTATCGAATGTTAAGAAATTTTAGTCATACTTCATCTAATCCATGTGGAATGTTACTTCATGTTAATTATAGATATTTTTCACTAGTTTGTGCCTGAAATGATGTTTATTCTTGTGATGTAAAATTTAGCCCTATTTCATGAACCAAAAAATCTTGAATTTTGCAGTGTTTGAATAACAAAAATTTGCTTGATTTTATCAATGTTGGGGACTCCCATGTTGTTAGTAGCATTGAAACTAAATCAGATTATTGTCAGTTCAGTTTTAGCCAAAATGTCAGAATTCTTAGTGTCAATCATAAATGTCAACTGACCAGTTTGATTGCAGAAATTTCTGAGGTGTCTGTAGTACCTCCCAGTTATAAAAATTAGATTCAGAACTCAGTTTTTAGTGGTCCACTAGGCGATCACGACACTTTAGACCAGCAACTCTGACTAGCCTTAGGACCCCAGCTTCAAATTACAGTTAGTTCTTTAGACGGTTACGACGCTTCCAGATAAGCAGCTCTGACCAGTCTTAGAACCCAGTTCCAGAATATGATCTGATAAGACTCTTAGGGTGCTTTTAGATATGTATCCCTGACTAGTCTTGGCCCCAGTTTCGAGCTATCTTCTTAGTAATCAGTCTCCGACTATCCAGTGGGAGTAGGACTTAGCATTAAGCGGACCAGGGTTCCAGCGGACCGGGGTTCCAGCGTACCTAGGTTCCCAAAACTACGTTGCCATCGTAGATTTTAGTTTTATTGGCCTGATGGCCCCAGACTCTTGTGATCACCCAGTTCATGCCTTTATACCTGGCAAGGTATATTGGATCCTACCGATGAGGTGTATACATCAGACTCCATGTCCAGCTCACGTGGTTATATGTCGGTTATAGACTCTCCGACTAGTCGGTTATAGACTCTCCCACTAGTCAGATTCCAGATTTAGAACATGTTTTACCATCAGATAGGGTCTTTTAAACCGGTAGAAGTAGGACCGGTGGAATGGGAGGAGTTCACTACAGCCTTCCTAGACAGATTTTTTCCTCGGGAGCTCAGGGAGGCAAAGATAGCGGAGTTCATAAATTTGAGGAAGGGAAATCGGACAGTAGAAGAGTATGCTCTAGAATTCACCAGGTTGTCCAAATATGCTCCAGAGATGGTGGCCGAGCCAAGGGCTCGCATGCTGAAATTTGTAAATGCGGTGTTGAACCTAGTCCTCAAAGAGTGCAGGACAACGATGCTGATTAAGGATATTGACCTCTCCAGCCCGATTGTCTATGCCCAACAAATTGAGGCTGAAAAACTAAGGGACATGGAGTGAAAGAACAAGCGGGCAAGGACTGGCTAATCAGATTATGACCAATAGAGGTCTAGCGGGAGCAGCCACCCACAGCAGCAGCAGCAGAGGGCTCCAAAACATAGCTCAACTAGCTCTCCTACCTTTCGGTCCCGCCAGGATCGGAGGGGTGGAGAATCTGGCTCTCAGTCGCAGAGCTACAATGTCGGTAATAGGTATCTAGCTAGCCCCAAGTGCGGCAAGAACCACCCAGAAGAGTGTCTTCAGGGTCGAGAGGGCTGTTTTGGTTGTGGACAACTTGGTCATCGGCTTAAGGAATTCCCGTTAACAGGACCGGAAGGTCACAATACACTACCTCAGTAGCTCTAGCAGGCTGACCAGCTCAGCAGGATAACACATCAGGTACGGAGGGCGGTCAATGCCAAAATCATTTTTATGCATTATCATCCCGTCAGGATCAGGAGAACTCACCGAATGTAGTCATAAGTATATTACGTCTTTTCCACATATATGTATATGTCCTACTTGATCCGGGGGCCACACTATCATTCATGACTCCCTATGTAGCAGTCCAATTCGATATCAGTCCAGAGGTCCCTAGTTGGTGAGTTAGTTAGAGCCAGCCGGGTGTATAGAAATTGCCCAATCTCAGTTTTCAATAAAGTCATTCCAGCTGACCTTGTAGAGTTAGACATGGTCGACTTTGACCTTATTCTTGTCATGTATTGGTTACACTCTGGTTATGCCTTAGTTGACTGCAGAACTAGGGTCATCAGGTTTCAGTTCCCTAATGAGCCAACTCTAGAATGGACGGGTAGTAGTTCAGCGCCTAAGGGTAGGTTTATTTCCTACCTTAAGGCCAGGAAGCTTATATCTATGGTATGTATTTACCATCTAGTTCGGGTCAAGGATCCCGACTCTGAGACCTCAACTATCCAGTCAGTCTCTGTTGTCAGCGAACTTCCAAGGGTGTTCCCCGAAGATCTTTCCGGAGTTCCTCCTAAATGGAAAATTGACTTCAATATAGACCTTATTCCAGATACTCGGCCCATCTCCATCCCTCCTTATAGAATGTCTTCGACCAAATTTAAAGAGTTGAAGGAGCAGCTAAAAGATCTTCTTGATAAGGGTTTTATCAGACCTAACATCTCTTCCTGGGGTGCTCCAGTGCTATTCGTGCGAAATAAAGATGGTACCCTTGGAATGTGCTTGATTACCGTCATTTGAATAAGGTCACAGTTAAGAACAAGTATCCCCCACCCAGAATTGAAGACCTATTCAACCAACTTCAGGGAGCCAGCTGTTTCTCCAAAATAGATCTCATGTCGGGGTATCACCAGCTAAGAGTTAGAGAGTGTGACAAATCGAAAACAACTTTTAGGTTTCGGTAAGGTCACTACGAGTTTGTGGTTATGTCCTTTGGACTAACAAATGCTCCTGCAGCCTTTATGGACCTGATGAATAAAGTCTTTAAGTAGTATCTAGATATGTTCGTCATTGTATTTGACGACGATATTCTGGTATACTCCAGAAATGAGGAAGAGCATGCTAATCACTTGAGGATAGTGCTTCAAACACTCAGAGACCGCCAACTGTTCACCAAGTTTAGTAAGTGTGAATTTTGGTTGAAGTCCGTGACTTTCCTAGGTCATGTGGTCTCGGGTGAGGGTATTCAGGTTGATCCTCAAAAGATAGCAGTAGTAAAAGACTGGCCCAGACCTACCTCCCCAACCGAAATGAGAAGTTTCTTGGGTCTAGACGGGTATTACCGACGCTTTGTGGAAGGATTTTCCTATATAACATCTCCTCTAACTAGGCTGACTCAGAAGAAGGTGAAATTTCAGTGGTCAGATGCATGTGAGAAGAGTTTCCAGGAGTTAAAAACTTGACTCACTATCGCTCCAGTGTTGACCCTACCGGAAGGATCGGATAGATATGTAGTATATTGTGACACTTCCAGAGTTGGGATCGGTTGTGTTCTAATGTAGCGGGGAAAGATGATAGCCTACGCCTCTAGACAGCTCAAGGTACATGAGAAGAATTATCCAACTCATGGCTTGGAGTTGGCGGCTGATTGCTGTGGATTTACAACACTTTCGATGCTCAAAACTAAGAAAATAGCATGGACTTAGGTGTATTTATGTG
Organism: Datura stramonium; assembly: GCA_018107945.1. Taxonomy (NCBI): domain Eukaryota; kingdom Viridiplantae; phylum Streptophyta; class Magnoliopsida; order Solanales; family Solanaceae; genus Datura; species Datura stramonium. The sequence goes on along the minus strand of JACEIK010002049.1, from coordinate 126,237 downwards.
TATATAAGGCACTTTTCCTTTGGTTACAGAATAAATTGGTGTTAGAGCTAAAAGATTTAAAAGATAGCCTGAAGTTTTCAAAATAGGCTCAAATTGCAGTCCACAGTACGAGCTGTAGGTAGGTCCTACGAGTCGTACTGGTGGCCGTGAAAAGTTGCAGAACGCTAACGTTGAAGATATGCAATATACGAGTCTTAGTACGAGTCATACCAAGCTTGTACGAGTCGTGGTGATGAAGTCGTGAAAAGATTCATAAGATTTGCATCAGAGGCTGACTTCTACTACGGAAAGGAAGTACGAACCGTGGAATGAAGGTACTAGTCATATTATGGCGGTCGTGATGAACTTCAAAAATATTTCAAAGTCTTAGAGTCAAGCCACGGGAACTCAGTATGGATCGTAAGATGGAGGTACGAGTCGTACCAGGATCACCACTTAGCGAAAATCCAGCCAGTCATGTGATGTACGATAGGATGCTACGGACAGTAGGATCTAGCTACGGATCGTAGGTTGACTCGTGACGCAGGAGGAAGAAGATATGGAAATTCACCCTGTTAGCCTAGGAAAAGGATTCTTGTGTCTGTATAGATACGTTTTATGTCTTATTTTTCAGTAGATATCAATACAGAGATTTTGATCAGAGGACATTTTTATGAGAGACATTATTGGAGACAACATTAGACAATTGAAAGAAAGAGAATTGAGTTTATTTGACTTTTGATCAACCTTTTCTTGAATTCTTCTTGTTCTTGCTATTTGTTCTTCAAGATTTTTCTGATTAATTAAAGGAAGTGTTTTTCTCATTCATACTTGTAAGTATTGATTTATGTTTTTAATCATGAATGCAATTCACAACCTTACAACTATGAGAGGATAAAACCTCCATAACTATGGTTGTGGGAACCATGGTGGATTAACAAGCTAGGATTGCATAAAGTGATTCTAAAACCAATACAAACACTTATATTGTATTCTCGTCATGCTTAAACGTTTCTTAACGGTGCGCAACGTTAGGACATGCCCAAATTCTTTACTTGCTTAGGTCTAAGAGGTGGAGATTAGAAAAAGAAAATTATAACAAAACCTTCATCTTGATGATCATTGTATTAACTTGAGTTGTGGTCGCAGGATAGTCAAATCTGGAACTTAGTGATAATGGATAGTTTGAAAACGCTCGTGAGGCTTGGTCGAGTAATTGAATATAGTCTTTCAATAGGGACTGGTCGGTCATTTGAATGAACCTAAGTTATCAGTTCTATAAGTAAGTATTGGTGATGATCACGAGTGTATACCCAAAGCAGTTATGAANGGATCGACCCCAATCTTTAGTTGGATTCTTTATTGACAACGTCCGCTTCATACTTCAGTAAGAGATGTGGTTAGAGCATTATCAAAAAGTGGCCCCATTGCCAGGAAATACGGCTAAGACTAGGTTATTTGCTTGTATTTGACTTTTTGGTAGTTATTTCATTAATTACGTTTATTTTTGTGTTTTTGATACCCACAGGCTGTTCTCCGGTGAATGTCAAGCACTCGGAGTAGAGGAGATCCCCTTGTTCCACTAAATCCAGAATTTGAAAGAGCACTGCACAGAATGGAGAACCATGAGCAAAGAGAAGCCCACATAGTTGAAGAAGTTAGGCAAGCCGAGCTAGCTCGGAAAGCTGCACTACATCATGCGGAAGATGACAGAGAAGAGGTAGTGAATGATAGTCGACATGGGAGGGGCAACAAAGCTCATAGATTTGCCCCTCAGTTCTTCGATGATGATGATCCAGATATTGATGAAGTTGGGTCGACTGGAGCAATTGTTCCACCACCATTGCCGGCTTGGGACAAATTTGATATTACGAGCACCATGATTCAATTGTTAAACATGAAAGGGGTGTTCAGTGGTCACGTAGTGGATGACTCCAACCTGCACTTAATGAACTTCTTAGGAATATGCAAGGCGTACAGGTTGCCCGGAGTAAGCTAGGATGCCATACGACTCAGACCCTTCACTTTTTCTCTATTAGGGGAAGCCACTTTATGGTTATCGGAGTTTCCCAACGACTCCATAACCAACTGGAGGGAGCTCAAACAGGATTTTTTAGAGAGATTCTTTCCCCCATCCAGGATGTTGCAGCTAAAGGATGAGATCTATAATTTTCGACAAATTAAAACCGAGGAACTTCATGAAACTTGGTTGAGTTTCTAAAAGAAGTTGACAAAGTGCCCTAACCACAAAATCCCAGATGAGAGTTTATTGGAAATTTTTTACTGGTCTCTGAATAATAGCACCAAAGCTGTAGCAGACACGGCGGCTGGAGGAGCATTGATGAGTCACACCTGGGAGCAAGCTGCCTCTATTCTTGACAGGGTGACTAAGGCAAACAGGCCTGCCATACGAGGGAGGCTGATGCAATGGTAGGCATATATGTTGTTGGTTTGACTGCAGACCAATGAAGAAAAAAAGAAGAACGTGACCAAGAGTTGGCTCATATGCGCATATCATTGGACTTGTTGAAAAAGCATATTATGGGAGCTAGAGCCAAACAGGTAAATGCAGTGGGAACTCAGGAAGGGAGCAAGGAGCTGATCGCTCTAATTCTCAGGAAGAGGCAAACTTCCTGGATAGCCAAGTGGCGGGTTTTCGAACCAACACCCAAGCATCTGGACAAGACAATTGGCGCCAAGGTTCTAGAAATCAAGGTCGGAACTAGTATAGAGACAACTACAACAGAAACGGGTCCATAGACAGGAGCCAAGGTCGCAAGAGCGAAGGAGATTGGAGACGAAATGATGGATACCACAATGATCGGGCTAGAGTCTATGTGCCTCCCCATGCACGAGAAGGGGAGGCTGGGCAATCAAAGTTGGAGAGCATGATGGCTGAGATATTGAAAAAGGTAAGGTCCACTGATGATCAGCTGAAGGAGATCCGAAGTGACTTATCAAGTATGGGTCAGAAAGTGGAATCTCATGCTACCGCCATCAAGAAGATCAAACATCAACTTGGGAAATTGTGAGCATCAATGAATCCTAGACAAAAGGATACATTTCCTAGAAACACTGTCCAAAATCCAAAGAACGATGCACATTGCATGGCAGTGATGACTAGGAGTGGTAAAGCCACAGTGACCCCCCGTTTCTAATTGAAGTTGAGCAGACGAAAGAGAGCATAATTGAGGAAGATGATATGAGTGATGAGATAGAGAATGGTGAGTTGTAAGAGGCCCCGAGAGGTGAGAAGGAACCTGACATGGATTAAGGAGCAACCCAAGTGCATAAAGCTATCCCACGACCACCGCCACCATTCACTCAAAGGATGAAGAAAAAGGCGGAGAATGGTAAGTTCCATAAATTCCTTTCAATGCTTAAGAAACTATCTATGAACATACCATTGGTCGAAGCATTAGAGCAGATGCTAGGATATGCAATGTTTATGAAGGACCTGGTGACTAAGAAGAGATCTGTGAGCTATGAGCCTGTTGACAATGTATATCACTGTAGTGCCATATCTACAAGGGTCCTAGCTCAGAAAAAGAAAGATCCAGGTGCCTTCACTATACCATGTATGATTGGAAATATCGAGTTCACAAGAGCACTCTATCATTTGGGAGCTAGCATTAATTTGATGTCCTTGGTAGTATTCAAGAAATTGGGATTGGGAGCCCCCACACTGACCAACATACAGCTACTGATGGACGACAGAACAGTTAAAAAGCCAGTGGGCATCCTAGTCAATGTGCTTGTCAAGGTAGAAAAATTTATATTCCCAGAAGACTTCATGATTTTGGATTGCGAGGTTGATTATGAGGTTCCCATAATCTTGGGGCGACTATTTCTTGCAACTAGAAAGGCTCTAGTAGATGTGGAAGCTGGTCTGCTGAAGTTTAGATTAAACCAAGAAGAGGTCACTTTCAACATCTGCAGGACAGTGAAGCAACCCAAGGAGTTTAGTGTAATCTCAGCACTAGGGGATGAGTATGAACCACTTGACAAATTCTGAGTAGTCAAGAGATTTGCGTCGTGCCGCGACATTAAATCAGGCGCTTCTTGGGAGGCAACCCAAGTGGTAGTTTGGTGAAGCCTGAGTAATCAGGCTACCTACGTCGTGCCGCGACGTTAAATCAAGCGCTTCTTAGGAGGAAACCCAAGTAATTTAACTAATGTATGCTTAGTGTGCAAAGAAATTAAAAATAGGAGGCTGAAACATCAGCTGCTACGGCTCTCAGTACGACTCGTGATAGGATCCTACGAGCCGTAGAAGTAGTCGTGGTGAGGATCAAAGAAAAAATGACTCCAAGCTCCGACCTACGATTCATCCTATGGATCGTACCTTAGTTGTACGAGTCGTAGGATCTATTCGTAGGTCGCCAGGTAAGTTTTCTTCAACAGGGTCACTTACAAGTCCAAGGGACGAGTCATGACGGGTCAAAAATAGCAGAAATACCCGACTTGGCCCAGATTCTTTTAAAATTTTCCCTTACCTATTTAAACCCCACAAACGGAACCAAACCTTCTCCCAGGCTAATAACACTCAAACACATGACTTGCACCCACCTCCCCCACACACGTAACTCATAATCATCAAAGAAATTGAGCATGTTTTTGCTCAAGTCAAGTTCTTACAAACTCTATACATTGATTTCCATTTGATGAAGCATCTATCAAGTAAGTATATTGCATTAAACATTGATAACACTCATATACTGAAAGTGATGGTGCCAAAACCCCTGTGAGTCAGTCACTATGCTCAAAAAATGACTTTGAAAAGAAAGACAATGATAAGGGTGTTATGAAATGGTTTTCGACTGGAGATATGCTAAAACTTTGATTAACTTAGGTCTTGAAAGATTCACAAAGAGTTACAGGTCACAAAGGGGAGGATTGGGCATGGGTTAAATTGAGTTCATGATGTGCCTAGACCTGGGGGAAATTTGAGTACCTAAAAATATAAAAAGAGAACCCTTGCAAAATGAGAAAAGAAAATAGACTATAGTATGGAAGTGGTATGACGCACAATACGGATCGTAGGTTGCTACTATGAGTCGTATTGAGCACTCGTACCACCAAATTGAACAAGGTTGCATAAAAAGACTTTCCTAAGACTTGTGGAATCGACCTATGGGTCATACCATGAGTCGTGGAAAAATCCAGAGAAATACTAATGCGGGGGCTTCATCAGACGACTCAAGGTACGGATCATACCTTTGTGGTACGAGTCGTACTAAAATTTTTATATAATTCTAGGACTTCTCAAGAGTCGTACCTTCATGGTACGACCCGTAGTGATGACCCATGATGAGAATCTGAAAATCTCCTATCTAATTCTTCTTTTTCAAAAATAGAATACTAACTTCTTTCTCTACAAGTACAATGAAATACAAATGCAGAGCAAATAAATCAATAGCCCGAAGGACATTAATTGATGAAACAACTGAGTTAGAGTCTGAAAAGGAAGGGGACTCAGCTAGTGGTTCAGTCGAAGAGTATCAAGTCGACACCTCTAACACTGATGGAACCAGAACCACTAGGGAAAAATCAAAGGCCTAAGCCGAAGCAACCACTTCCATATCCGCTCGAGCTCCCCAGTCTGAGGAGGGAGTTAGAGAGGAATAGCAGAAATCGGGAAACAACTCCAATGCTGAAGAAGGGTCAGGGGAGACCCAAAATGGAGAAGAGAGAGGCAGTGAAGAATCAGAGGAGAAGGCTTCTAATGTTGCACAAGAATATACCCCACCTAGGGAAAGCCGTACAATTTGGTGGAGAGTGCCGGGAGCTAAAAAAATCAATGAGCAAGGTATCTCACTCACCACCAAGAATAAACCAAGGAGGAGCATCCAAGAAGAGCCGCGGATCCTCACAAACTCACTCAATGAAGTTGAGGAGATGAAGCAAATATTTAGCTTCTATGGTTTAGAGTGGATGGCCAAGACTCCAACACAGTATACAGAAGAAATACTCCGGGAGTTCTATGCCAACTATTTGGCCACCATAGAGGTAAAGGCAAAGGAAGGGCAGAAGATAAAAGACCAGCCTCGTCTGGAGAGTGTTATGGTTCGAGGTCGAGAGGTTGATATATCTGAGTGGACCATCACTCGAATGTTGTATGGACCACAGTTCCTACCTACAAGGATGATGCCAGAGTACGATTACAGGGTGGAGGCAATGAAGCAGATTAGATAGATGAATGTGTAGGAGCGATAGAGGCAACTGCAATGGCTAGCAGGGGTAATTGCTGAGAACAAGGAAGAAGCTGAGTGGGTTATAGGTGGAAAGCAGGTGACAAAGAACTCACTAAATTTCATAGAAAAAGACTGCTGGACACTAGTGTGCCATCGGTTAGCACCTACGGTCAACGACAACATATTGAGTGCTGACAAAGCAGATTTGGTGGCATGCCTCATGTCTTGTTACCCCATCAATATCCCAAGGATCATAATAGATGAGATACGAGACCAGGCGGTGGGAGTGAGCACTACTATCCCGTTCCTATTCTTGTATTCAGGTTATGTATGTAGGCAGAAGTTCCACGGGGTGACGAGCGTTTGATTGGAGGCTAGAGGATTGTAGACATAGGCCTTATTTGGGATGAGATGAACCCGATAAGCAGATCCAGGATTCCCACAGAAATTCCAGCAGCCCAACCAGTAGGGAACGCACAAGTGAATGTCCCCATTACGCAGGAGCAGAGCGAGACCCTGACTACAGGCACCGGTCATTCAGAGTCAGCTCCTAGAACCTCAGCTGCACCATTGCCCAGCTTGCAGACTCAGACACCAATAGGGTATGCTTTGGTACCACATGACTTCCTCCAAAAGTTGGCAAAACGGTTGACCATGGAGGAGCGAAAGATTCAGGCCATGATGGAAAATGTAAAATCATGGGTCAAGTCAGAGATAGAGGCAGCAGATCAGACTCTACATGCTCGCCTAGATATTTTTGAGAGCCGATTCAATGTGAGGATGGCAGAGCAGACAAAGTCCAGCAGTCTTCGTGTGGAGTTGGGGGCTCTTCGAGCCAAGTAGTTGAGTTTTCATCACGACAACCAATAGTTATAGCAACCCACACTTTTCTAGACCTAGATGCCGAGCCTGATGAGGAGATTGATTTAGTGGCATATTGGTAGCCAACTACAACTATTGAAAAGGGTAAGAAAAGAGCTGCTGAGGATGTTAGAGAGGATAGTCCAAAAAATAGGAGGAAGAAGGAGAGGAAAGAGGGTAAGCGGGCCAGATCAAAGAGCATGCGGACTCAGGACACTCATATGTCTGAACTACATGAGAGAGCTAGAGGAGAAGGTAGCTCCACCACAGCTCAGCCTGAGCTTGCCAATGGTCGTGACTCTTCGGGTGAGCCACATTCAGCCCCGATAGTTACAGAGGCTGCTGAAGCGGCCACGATTACTGAGGGAGGGGGGACCACTCCCCCTATTGACACACCATTGAGTACACCGGCCACCGCTACCGCCACTATTATAGTGGAGGTACCACCTCCGCAAGATGACAGGAGCGCCTAGTGCACCACAGGTATGTTCTCTTCCCTATGTTCTTATAGTTTATGCTTCGGGGACGAAGCTTACTTTTCAAAAAGGGGAGGGGGTGTACTTGTGATTTTTGGAATTTTTGAATCGTCTAAGGGTTTTTCTTGCCGTGTTTCTTTTTCCTCAAGCATGCTATCTAGTAGAACCGACATGTGTAGGATTTTTATTTTTTAGCTTGTGATTTTTGTTAAATTAGAAAGTAACTTGGGAGTATCAGCTAATAAAAATGTACTAGTTTTGGGTTTTTGAAAAAATTGACCCTGTTTAAATTATTTTTGATGCATTAGCTATGTATTTGTGACAACATGTATGATTTCTGTGGATCTTTTGATGTAATTTGGTTTATTAATATGAGTAGTCTTGTTATTCCATGTATAAACCAGACAGGTGAGGTAAAAGTAGTTCATGTACCATGTGTTAGTGAGGTATAATATTTAGTTCGGTATTGTGTTGAAGATCTAGAACTTGCCTGGTTGGTCTTTTCATAGGCTAAGGATGGTTGGTTAGGATATGATCATAGGCCATCTTTGTTTAGATCACTTTTAGCCTATATTATCCTAACAAAGTTGCATGAATCCCTTAATCCCAAGTTTGAGCCTTAATAGACCATATTTCTTTGATTTATCGATTAACCGTACCCATTTGTTTACAATGAACCTATTTTGGCCCTAGTACTTTCTTGGATATTGTGAATCTCAACATAAGAAAAATGCTTAAGTTGAGGGTGGCTAAAGCAGGGATGCATAAATGGTGGGAATAGAAGAAAGGAAAAGAAAAGAGAAAAAGGTGAAAATGAGGTGTGGTGTGGTGAAAAGAAAAGAGATAAAATTTTTTTGAGAATCTTGAAAAAGAAATTCAAAAGAAAATAAAAATGATGAAAAAGTTGAAAATACACCACACCCATGCAAATGTATACAAAAGAGGTGAAAAGGGAAGAAAAGGAATGAAAAGAGTAAAGGGTGAAGTAGGTGAAAGGTGAAGCCAATGTATGTAGTGTCAAGGAAGGGATAGGCACTTAAAAATCTCTCATCTTTATCATGTACAGCCCTAAGCCGACATTACAAGCCATACCAAGTCCTATAATGTTCCTAACTCGACCATCTGATAAAGCAAAACAAAGAAAATATGGGCAAGCCTATGGTATCTGACACATAATATTTGCAACTTATTTGTGAGAGTGAGGGCCTTACTTGTTTAGTCCCATTCTATTCTTGACATTTCATATCTGAGTAGGGACTTCATTTGTGTTGTGGTACATGGATTATGTTTGCTTTTACCATTGGTTTGTGTGGAAAACATTGGTGATGACTTGATTGTCTGTTGAAAAATGAATAACATGTTTTGATCCCTGTTTATGATGTTTTGAGGTTTCTTGTAATACATTAGCTGACGTTGTTCCATGAGAAAGGGTCAATAGAGTTTGTATAGAAAGTGCAAGTTTGTTTGAGTATTGGTTGTAGTATATTAAGTCTATTTTCTAGTTGAGCGTCGTGTTTTAATTTTTCTTTTCTTTGCATGAGGACATGCAAAAGTCTTAAGTTGAGGGTGTTGATGTGCTACGGATTTACAGCACTATCGATGCTCAAAACTAAGATGGAGGTACGAGCCGTACCAGGATCAAACACTTAGCCAAAATCCATCTTGTTACACCCCGTAAAATTCTCGACACATAGATGGCCTATTCACATGTTGGTTAAGAGTTTTTGAGTGCCACACATGCTAGAAAAAGGCCCGGGAAAAGACCGTATAAGAAATCCATCGAACCATCGCGGAAGGAGCCGGGGAAGAGCCCCTCCGCAATGGCAACGTGTCACGGAGGGAGGTCCTCCGTGTTGGCCCCGTGACACGTTGGCCCTGTCCAGGCTCAAGTATATAAAGCCTCAAACTTCGGTTTAATTCATTTAAATCAACTAATTTCCAGAGAAGTCGCAAAAAATAGAGGGTACGTGAGGTTTTTGATAATTATCGTTCGATTACGCCATCAAACGCGGTCCAAATTCAAATTAACCTCAGATACCGAGGTATTTAGCAGCAGGGAGCATTCCTACGGATT
>JACEIK010002049.1:90767-100783 GCA_018107945.1 Datura stramonium | reverse complement strand
ATCATCTTCTTTGGTCTTAGGTTTAGCACTTAGGCATAGACAATATAGATCAATAAATAAAAGGGTTTTAAATTGGGTAAACCTTGAAACCCAAAACTTTGCCTTTTGAATACAAGCTATATAAATTAATTTTGTTATTGCTACAGAATCAATGGAAAGAAATGTTCCCATCCATGATTTCAAAGGCAGCAACAGTAGACGTGATCTGCAATGGTGAAGGAGCTAACCGCTGGGATGGCGCAGTTCAGCTAGTAAGTTGATTAAGCTTATTATAGCTTCATACATGTTGTTCTTTATTCCTTTTCCCCAGCTCATTGATTGTTTTGGATTTTATACCTGTATAGTACTATATTAGGTGAGACGGAGTTAGAATTTTGTGTAGATAAAATTCAATAGCTTTGACTAAAATTCTGTATATTATGTTAAGAAAAATTCATAAATTTAAAATTCTAAATTCGTGTTTATTATATTTACTCCAAAAAAGAGAAAAGGTTGTCAAAGGAAGATATATATATATTCCTTATGTTTCAAATTTAGTTCATCGGAAGATATTTTTGTGAGTTTAAGATCATATGATTCAAAAGTCTTTCTTTACACTTTTATAAATTTCGTATCTAGTCAAAATCAGAATTCAAAACGGGAGAAGGTACCTATTAATTAAGGATTTTGTCAGTGTGTTCTTAATGAGATAAATTTTTTTGGGGGGTACAGATGTTTGCAGAGGTGCAGATGCTAACGCCAGTAGTGGGGACGAGGGAAGTGTATTTTGTGAGATATTGCAAACAAATGAATGCAGGACAGTGGGGGATTGTGGACGTTTCTGTAGAAAAGGTTGAAGACAACATTGACGCTTCTCTCGCGAAATGCAGAAAATTACCCTCCGGCTGCATTCTCCAAGAACAATCCAATGCCCACTGCAAGGTCTCTTTCTTTCCTAACCCTAATTATATTTCTCTTTCTTTACATTATAACACAACTAGCTGGAATTATCCGTCCAGCATGAGTCTTTTTTTTTAAATTATGGGTTGTTTTTACAAGTATAAATTTATGAATTAAATTTTAAAATTTAAAAAAATTAAAATTATAAAGTTGAAATTGAAATTTTACCTTTTACTAAGATTTGAAATTTGACCTCTGAAGCTTCAAATTGCATAACTAAATGCCTATTTAGGACCCATTGGATATGTTTTCGAAACATTGATTTGAAAAAATCAATTATGAGATTGATTTGAAGTTTGAGATTTTATTTGAACATATAACTTGAATTTTTTAAGATATATATATGAAAATCTCATAATTTGTGAAAATTATCAAACTTCCCCAACTCTTATAAAATCTCACCAAATGGGCGATTGTTCATAAATAAGCTATTCGAATATCCTAAGAAGCCGAATTTTAAAAAATCACATATCTCCGTGTTCCTTTTATAAATAAATGTTTGCGATTACATGTTATTACAAACTTTCAAATACATAAAATTTTACAAAGATACACATAGTACGGATAATCTCTTTCACGTCGAGTATATGTTTTTTTTTGCAAAATATAAACTTATCTTAAAATAATTGCAATAACAACTAGAAATTTGAAACCCTACTTTGTGAAACATTTGAGATTTGAAATTGAAGTTGAAATATATGCAGATTTCATAAATAAACGCTGACTTCAAATTGAGATCCCATATCCTATGGCAAACACCTATTTATAATGTTAAATTAAAAATAAGTATAACTATATCAGAATGTCTTTAAGTCTTATTATTTTAGTTCTTAAACATATCAGGTAGAATATTAAAATTAAATATAAAAAGTGTTTATTTTAGTTCTTAAACATATCAGGTAGAATATTAAAATTAAATATAAAAAGTGTTTTTTTTAAAAAAAAACAGACTAAAAACAAAGACACATAAATTATAACAGAAAGAGTATTATACTTGGTGGTTGAAGTATATTTTGGATTTTCTGCATACAATGCTAAAGTCCTTAAATCCTATCTGCTATCTCCACATTTTGCTGATCATCTATGTAAAATTTTGGCATGGGCATACTAAATTCTAAGCAACTCCTGCAAGCACTCCAGGTAATTCACAGAAAAAGGAAGTGTGAGAAACTTTAATATAACCATATTGGAAAATTGGAAGAACATTAAAGAAATAGACCCAAAAGAAATGGAAAACAATAAGAAATAGTTGGGCTGCACTATGCATAAATACAAGGATTTAAGCTTATACATAATGTCAGCATAGAAGGTAGATAATACCATTAATCTAGGCTATCGAGGTATTTTAACATGTTATAATGGATGACTTAACCTTATTTTTCAAGCTACTAATTCCACTTATGAGGGGCGGTTACCTCTAATTATTTCTTACACTGTCAGTGTGTAAAAGTTGAACACTTTCATATTCAGGTAACGTGGGTGGAACATTTGGAGTGCCAAAAAAACATAGTCGACTCTCTGTACCGTGTGATTGTCAACAGCGGCCAAGCATTCGGAGCAAGGCGCTGGATGGCTACTCTACAGCAGCAATGTGAGCGCCTCCTCTTCTTCATGGCAACCAACATTCCTACCAAGGACACTACTGGTAATTTATTAACAAACAATTTTTTTTTTTGTGTGTGTGTAAAATATTGGATAGATTATTATGATGAAATTCAGATAGATAATTTGAAAACTGTGTAAACGAATCAGGCGTTGCCACACTTGCTGGTCGAAAAAGTATACTGACGTTGGCACAAAGAATGACTTGGAGTTTCTACCGCATGCTTGGAGCTTCTAGTTATAATACATGGAACAAGGTTCCTAGCAAAACTGGCCAAGAGGATATTAGGGTGGCCTCTAGGAAGAACTTGACAGATCCTGGTGAACCCCTTGGCGTAATCCTCTGTGCAGTTTCATCTATTTGGTTGCCAGTTTCTCGCAACGTTCTGTTTGATTTCTTGAAAGATGAATCCCGTCGATATGAGGTTAGTAGAAGGTCCAAGTTTACTCTTCCAACTATATGAAATGTCTTAGCTCTACCATCTGATATTACTTCCAACTATAAAAGTGAATAGCAGAGGGATATTTCTTTTTATCCTTTTTCCTAAGGAAAAAGACTGGGGGTTAACTGAGATTTTGACATTTTCGACTTCTTTCATCTAAGTGGGATGTCATGTCAAATGGAGCTCCAGTGCAATCCATTGCAAGTTTAGCAAAAGGTCAAGACAAAGGAAATTTAGTCTCAATCCAAGTGAGTACCTCTCAGAAGTAGTTTATATTTGGTCTATCCCTCTCTTCCTTTTTCACTTGTGAATATAGGCTACAAGGAAGAAATTTGATCAGTGCTACCACTTCTTTCTAATTGAAACTATGAACTCAATTCAGGCAGTGAAATTAAGAGAAAACAACATGTGGATCCTCCAAGATACTTGCACCAACGCTTATGAATCCACAGTGGTCTATGCCCCAGTGGACATTGCAGGCATGCAATCTGTTATAACAGGTTGTGACTCGAGCAATATTGCTCTGTTGCCTTCGGGTTTCTCAATCCTCCCTGATGGCCTAGAGTCGAGGCCTTTTGTTATCACTTCTAGACCACAGGACAGAGGTTCAGAAGGAGGATCCTTGCTAACAGTCGCTTTTCAGATTCTCACTAGCAATTCTCCAACAGCAAAACTGTCTAAGGAGTCTGTTGAATCCATCAACAACCTTTTATCATGTACATTGCACAAGATCAAGACAAGTTTCCAATGTGACAATGGATATTAATTCTTGTAGGTAACATAGAAAGATGCTAATTTCATTATACAGATGATATAGTTCTTCTCCTTTATCCTCTTCATCTGAATAGACTGATGAAAAGGAATAAGGAACAATGGTTTCTTCCCCTGTTATTGTAATTCCCAACTTGTTCAGATAGTAAAGGAAACTTGTTCAAACACAAAAGCTTACATACTATAAGAGTTTTCGTCATTTCATGTGTAATTTTCTTTCCTTCTCTTCTTCTGCTTTATATGGTTTTCTTTCCTTCTCTTCTTCTGCTTTGTGCAGTGAATTTAAAAAACTAACCTCAATGTTAATGTTTTTCCTTTTTCAAGAAATGGCTTAGAAGCAGCAAGACTAAATTAAAACTGGATAAGAAACGAAGGGAACAAAAATATGGCAATAGTAAAAGGGCTTCTCTGATACTTCACAAAGATTTTAAGGGCACCTACAACATTTTGCCAAATAAAGTATATTGATAAAGTACTAAAACGTCAACATAACTAATAAACAAACAGCTTTTACAGGCAGCGAAGCTACAAGCTGGCAACAAGGGATAGATCTACCCATTTTTAAACTTGGATGTAATTAAAATATGGAATACCTGGTTTTGCACTTTAAAACTGAGCCAAAACAGGATGTTTTAGGTACATTTTTAACTGAATCTTTTTCCTTTCATTATTGGAGTTCAGTGCTTTCAAATAAATCTCAGGCATGTCAACTTTTTTAAGGAGAAGATGATAAGTACACAAGAGGTAAACTAGCCTCTTAAGTGATATATGCAGATTGTATCATGCAAGTTTTATCATCACATATTTGGAGTATGAATTAGATAATAATGATATGCTCATTGATGCAGCTTCCTCTTTCACCTGTTGCCAAGGTATTGACGGTGAAAAGGGGAAATATTTTTTTTCGTCACTCACATACACAAAGATGAATAGCCTTTACAGATGAATCTGATGAAAGATATAGCTAAACTAGCGAAGCTTCTCGCAAATGAATAGACACACGAATCTGATAAAAGAAATAGATAAACTGGCGAAGCTTCTTTCCAGCACTACAGCAAATACTTGATCAAAGTTTCCTAATCTACATAAATCAATCATTATGAGAAAATGTTGCCTAGAGCATCTTCCCTGTGATGATTGTAGACTAATCCTTCTGTCCAAGAACTGGAAAACTGATGCTTGATTGACTTCCTCAAGTAAAACACAGAGCATACCATACATATAGTTTTCTTGGCAAAACAAAGACAATTTTACAATGCCAACCTCTCCTCCAAGAAAAGGAACCTAATCTATGAATAATGTTTTCCAATTACAAGGAGAAAATCTGAAAGTATTAAGAATGATCAAAGTGTTATTCGGAGTTGTCACAGATTTTACATCTTAGGTTTCATATGTTCCATTCCTGCAGTCAGGGATAAATCAAAGGAGAAGCAACCTTCAGAAGACACATTTTCAGATAATTATCACAAATACCATCTAGTAGTGGCATGATAGATGTGTTAACGAGGTTGAACAAACAATTCATTGGTTAGACATTTGCAAAGTCCTAATCAATATAAAAGCAAAGCTGGCATTGCAAGATGACATATCTAAATTATACTCTAAAATTGGATTAGCAGAAGGCCATCAAGTTCTGAAATTCTTGCACCATCATAATAGCACCAATTTCCTCAATTGATCATGTTCACGATACTATATGAATCACAAGCAATATGCATCTAATTATTGAGCTAGAACTCCACTACACTGCTGGGGAAATGAAGCAAAATATTAATTGTCCCAAGTGAAACTAATTCAAAGTTTTTGACTTTGCAGATTGAGGAACTCGGTAATTTGAAATTGACAAAAAAACACTTCGGCTACATCAATAACCCCATTAATTTTGCAAGTGAAATTCACTACGATAAGGTTCAATTCCGGGTTCGGTTCTGAGCAAGTGGTACATTCAGGTTCATAGATAAAGAGGATAAATTAGCTACTAAGTACTACAAAAGCAGCAATCAGAATTGAAAGCTAATAAACTCATCATCATCTAAAAATCACTCAATTAAAATACATGATTATCATGAAAGCATAACAGGAACCAACAGACAAAAAAAGAAACTGAACAGTACAAGATTATAAGTGCCCAAGAAAGCTCTCACTCTAACTCTGCTGCAGAGATTCGAGTGGAAGCCCAAGTTCCTGATTCTCTTCCTCCTTAGCCTTGGGCTGATTCCTCGGAGGTACAGGTACAGCAACGAAAGTCTTGGTCTTGCTAATGGGCCTGCTCTTTTCAAGCTGGACAAAATCCCCAACTTGGAATTGGTTCAAAGGGTCATGAGCTTGGTACTTCTTCTTCTTCCTAACCCTACGTTTGTACTTGGGGTGAGGAGCAAGACGAGTAACTTCCACAGAAACTGTCTTGTCATTTGTGGAGCAGACGACTCGGCCCTGCATTGATCTCATGGCTCGAATTGGAGGCAAGAAAGCAGGGGGAGAAGGGTTTGGGGAAGTGACAGCGGAAGAGGGTTTCGAGAGGCGAGAAAGAGAAGGGGAGCCATGGAGGAAAGAGGTGGAAATGGAGAGGGATTTGAATTGGGAGAGGGGAAGTTGGAGGAGAGGAGAAGTTAGAGACATTGGTGTGTGTTCGGATAACACAAAAGAGATGAGGGAAAGAGGGAGGAGCCCTTCTTATGTTATCTCTTTCTCTTAAAATTTTTGGTTAATTACATTTGGCACCCAATATTACAATCATGTTCGAATACCCCTTTTACATTATAAAATCAAACACTTGCATCCTTTTATATTATGAAAATTCATATTTGTAAGGTGTATCTATATTTAAATAAATTAAAATATAGTTATTAAAATACCAATCAAAATTATAAGTAAAAGACAAAATCGAAAGGTGGAACTAAGTGGGAGAAAGAGGCTCAAGTGAATTCCTTTGTTAAAAAAATATTATATTGCATAAATAAAATAGAAATGATTTGTTTTATTATATTTAAACGATTGAATTTTCGAGATAATTTTTTTGTTTCTTTATGTTTGGATTGTTGAATTTTTTGGCACAACATAATTTTTTTTGGTTTGTTATATTTGAATGCAGCATCTTGACTCATTCAGAATGCGGCATACGTATTCGTTAACTTAAAAATATTTTATATATATATATACTCTGCATATACCTACAAAAGATTATATATTTATTTATACACTCTCAAACACAAAAGCCAACTTAATGCACTAGTTTGGCAAGCACATGTAATCCCTCTGCTTGGGCTTGGCTTCCCATGTTTGAATCTCCATAAAGTATAAATCAAGTACCAAGATCATCTAACCATAAATCAAATTATGATAATCCTTCTCGTATAAACATTTTTCAACGAAGCAGTGTCGGTGCCACATAACACCGTTTCGACTAACATGCAAAATTTTTGTTAGTGTCCGTCATCTTTAAATTCTGAAATTGCCTCTATTTTAACGGTTTCATTCTCTAAAAACCAAGTTTACTTTCAAGTGTTATAAATCGTGTGTTGTATAAGAAATCAATCCAAGTGATGTTTACAAGCTTATTGATGTAGAGTGCACGGGAGCTGGTCCTGTTAATGATCTAGTTAAAGTATTCAACAAGACTCTATACAACTTGTTCAATTCCCCCTTGCTCATGAGGGGGATTGCTCAAGTCCATATAAACAAACCATCAGTCCATTCCCCAACCAATGTGGGACTTTAACCCACTTTAACACCCCCTTCACACCCAGACCCGACTGACGTGTGGACTAGGAGCCCAAACGGGAATGGACCTGACTCTGATTCCATGTAAAGATATGACAATAATAAGTTCAAATTTTCAAGTATGGTATTCAATTATCCTCTTGTTGTTGAATGCCTTTCTATAAATTTATGGATATTCCTGCTTACGCTTTGTTACGCACATCAATTAATACTCCCTGCGTTCCTTTTTAGTTATTATAGGGGATCATGAAGAAGAAAGAATTCCAGGACTTGAGCTTAATTTCTATAAGAAAAGTTGTCCAAATGCAGAACAATTTGTGAAAGAGGAAGTGAGTAGGAGTTTGCTACTTGATCCTTCTGCTGCTGCAGCCCTTCTAAGACTTGCTTTCCCTGACTGCCAAGTAGATGTACTTCTCTCATTTCCCCCTTCTCATAGCAGTTAGCCACTACGTCATCCTATTTTCGTACTATGTTTATATCCGGAGATAATCACGTCTCAAGAGTCTGAAATCATGTGAACCGGGGTCCTGTCCTAGAGATTTTGATCCTAATTGGTTATGTGCCTGGTGTGCAAATCGCGAGATTCTGAAGCCACCTCCTTGCTCCTTCAACTAGACTCAATTTTACTACAGTACTATGAAGGAGTAGCATAATTTGGTACTGTCATACTGTGTGTAACGTTTCTGTTGACACCCCACTAGGGGTGCTTGCACATTCATGAATTTGACTAATAGAAGAGTAGCGTAATTTGGTGCCTTCATACCTGTGTGTAACATTCTGTTGAGACACCACAAGCGAAAGGGAACCTTTTTGTGTTTTCTATCAAAACATACTTTTGTTCTTAACCCTGTATTTTCCTGATGCTTTTCTTTTTCTCAGGGTTGTGATGGTTCAGTACTTCTAAGTTTTCCAAATAGTTTGAAAACTAAAACAGAATCAGAAATGAATTTTGGACTGCGCAAACTCGACATAATCAATGGAATAAAGAGTTCTTTGGAGAGAATTTGTCCTCAAACTGTTTCTTGTGCTGATATTATTCAGTTAGCAGCACGAGATGATGTATATCTGGTATATATGTTGTCTGTTTGCTTTTCTTTTATCTTGTTTATCTTTCTTTTGAAGATTTATATCTATGGAGCTAAAAGTTTCTGATAATACTAGTTGAATAGCTAGCATAACTAATTTAGCTAAGCTGTTGTGCTTAATTTAGTGTTATTTCACAATGAAGCTTTGTGTTTTGAGGCAGAAGGACCCTATATAGAGATCTTTACTGGACGAAGAAACGGTACATTGGCAAGCAAGGAGAGAGCTGACAAAGAGCTTCCACCTGCAGACATTTTTGTAGATAAATTCATTAAAATTTTCCAGCAGAAGAACATCACTCTCCAAGAAGGAGTAGCCAAACTACTTTCTCCGTTCCATTTTATATGTCACTCGCTCCTCCTTTTAGTTTGTTTAGAAGAAATTGACACATTTCTATATTTGACATAAAAACATCACAGTAAGACCATAAGTTGTAAGGGTACTTTTGCTACATGCTAAAATTAAAGTACTTATTTCCTTCTTAAACTTCGTATTCAGTCAGATATATTACAGAAAGAAACTTTGAATTGGTCGAGCAATTTTGAATGATGCAGGGGCACACACTCTGGGCATAGGACGTTGCCGGAACTTTAAGAAGAGGCTGCAGCCTCCAGGGGATCCAGCACTGTCAACCACATTCAAACTCGTGTTACTGCTGATTTGCAGCAATCCTTTTTTAACTAATGTGGCTTTCGCAACAAATGATGCAACTAATTTTGCATTTGATAATTGCTACTTCACCGATATCCTAAATGGAAGGGGGGCTACTCAAGATTGATTCTGAGATTTCGACAGATCAAAGGACAAAGCCTCATGTCCTCAGATTTGCAAGCGATCAGCAGCAGTTCTTTAGAAGCTTTACATCAGGACTCTTAAAACTCTCGAACCACAAAGTTTTATTGGGAAAACAAGGCGAAATTCGTAAGGATTGCAGGTTTGTGAATTATTGAACAAGTTTTGTATCACGCTCTTCTTGTCAGCATAGTTTCAACAATCAATAAACTGCAATTAATCCACATATGTACTACTAGCTTGTAGGACAAAAAATTTCTAGTTTTCTTTCAATATCCAACTATGTTAAGCAGAAAACAAGATGAAATTTTTGAACTGTTTGCTTCTGACCAACCTCATAATTTATAAAGTAATTGCCTTATTAGGAATCTCACAGAATGAGCGAAGATCTAAATACAGCAAGACCCTCACTTTAACGTGGTCCAGTCAATTAAACTGTCCGTGAGTCGTGGATGTAACATAATTCAATTAACAGAACCACATTAATTTGCAGTATTTCCTTTGATAGATTTCTATTTTGTTTTCTGATTTATCGTCATTCAAAATCTGTTTTGTTAGCTTAGGCATGTGATGAGTTGTATGGGTCGACCACCGTACTAGGAACCTGGTCCCTCTATCAGGTTATACACAAGCAGTGACACAGATACAAGTAAATAAAGCAGTAAG
>JACEIK010002048.1:157698-187010 GCA_018107945.1 Datura stramonium | reverse complement strand
TGATAACATACTCCTGACATGCTTTACTGGGATTCATACTGGATTACTATGCTGAAGAAACTAACTTGCCGAAAGAAAATTCCTTAACATACCTCGATTGCCGATTTCTAATTAACTGATAGGTTCCAATTAGTATTCAATAGCTCTTCCCAACTGAAATTGTGTTACTGGAAAGATAGGACTAGTTTTAACACTATGTTCGGAAAAAAGGAAAACTTTATATATAAATATTAACTATATTCTAACTTTACGGAAAACGGTCGAAACCTCGTTATTTCTTGAAAGTCTATAAGGGATAAATGCTTACTTTAAGCCTGTGATTGTATTGACACTAGTTTGGAGCAATTCCAACAACTTTGGCACGGCGGAACAACGATTCGCCGGGCGAATTTCACGAAACTAACTTCATAGAAATGCTCCTGCAGCGTTATACTTCGATACCCGAAGTTAATTAGGATTTGGACGGAGTTTAGCGGCATAAATCGAATGAAAATTAAATGTTTTCTTGCATCCCTATTCTCTGCTGGTCGAACATATATGAATTATGATCTCATTTCTAAGTGTGAGACCCTTATATACTTGAGGCTGCAGAAAAGGCAACGTGGCACGTTGCCCAACGCGCTGATTCTGCTCCGTGCCACGTTGGCTAACGCGGAGGAGCAGCTCCGTGCCACTTTGCCCCTCTGGGAAGTTTGGTTCGGCCTCCTCTCGCGAAATCCCGACTTGGCACTCGTTCGGCCTTTCCCCGGGCCCTTTCCTCGTACGTATGGCACTCTAAAACTCATAACCAACATGCGAATAGGTCGTCTAAATGCTAGAAACTTATGGGGTGTAACATCAAAATTCTTTGAAGTTTTTTATGACTCAAGTTATGGCTCATACAAAGAGTCGTACTTTGCCTTTGCCTTGTACCAATCTTCTAGACTTCTTCACGAGTCTTAGTATGGCTCGTACAATCTAGGTACGGCTCATACTGAGATCCATATTTGGCCCAAAATCTGCAACTTTATGCATCTTCTGCACATTTTCACTCCAACACCTATTTTTCCCTGAAAACAAAGTAAAAGCACATCATATCCATATAAACATAGCCATTTCCATGCTATTTTTTCAGTTTTAAGTGTCAAAAGTGCTGTAAACTCACAGCACATCAACACCCTCAACTTAAGACTCATGTCCTCAGGCAAAGAAAACAAAAACTAAAAATGAAGCTTAACTAGAAAGTAAACCTAGAATACCTACAGCCAACACAACAAAATTTGCACTATGAACCAGAACCAGCTATTGACCCTTCTTCTTTTCAAACTAAGTCAGCTATGAACACATGTAACCACAATCAATGACATACATGGATCAAGATATGGCATCCAACTATCAGCAGAGAATCAAGCCATCATCAATTCTTTTCACGTAGATAAATGGTAAAATGCAACACAAACCAGGTACCCTTACAACAAAAGAAGTCCCCAACACTCATAGATATACAATATGATGAACATGGATCTAAAAAAATGCGACTCTAGCTATCACAAAGAAGTTTCAAATACTGCACATCGGATACCATAGGCTTGCTCTTATTTTCTCTACTTTGGCTCTTCAGATAGCTAAACTAAGATCAGTATAGGACTTTGTTCAACTTGTAATGTAGGCTTCGAGCTGGGTATGGTAAATATGCGATTTTAGTGACTAAACCCACCTTGGCACTACATACTTGTAGCTCCACTTTCCCCCTTTTTGATAACACTCAAACTCACACTCCTGATAAAGTATAAAGCGGACGTTGTCAATAAAGAACCCAACAAGGTTGAGATCGAACCCAAAGAGAATTTGGTAAGAACTAAACTAATGCAGGCATTTAAGATTTTAGGTATATTATCTCCAAATTTGGGGGTTTATAAAAAAGAATTGTGAAACAAGATTTAAAATCAATTGTTGTTTATCAAGATTTGCAATTAACTAGGGTAAGTGTTCCCTCATGGGTTCATAACTACTTTAGGTTTACACTCGTGATCTATCCCAATCCTTACTTGTAAAATTGATAACTAAGGTTCATATAAATGACTGGTTCGTGCCTGTTGGAAGACTATACTCAATCATCGGGTTAGGTCTCATGAGCGATTTCAATTAAGCCGTTATCAATTTATTCCAAACTAACTATCATGTTACCGCAACTCAAGTTCTAGAATGATCATAAAAATCAAGGCTTTGTTGTAATCAAGAAAAATCGGTCAACATTAAGACTCAAATTAGGGATCAAGGGAATCATATCATTTTTGTAGGGAAATTTAACCTAAAATGGGCTAAACAAAAAGGGCCTATGATCCTTTCCTAACCAACCATCCTAAAACCTATGTAAAGACCAATCGGGCAAGTTCTAGATCCTCTATGCAGCATTGAACTAAGTATTAATCCTGACTCACTCATGGTACATGTTCATTCTTCCTGTCCGGTTCATACATGGCTAACTATAACTACTCATGCTAATACACTAAATGACACAAAAAGATCTACATAAATTATGCCTTTCAATCAACAGGTACAGCTAACATCAAAAAAAGTTTTAAACAGGGTCATTTTTATTTCAAAACTTCAAAACCACTGCATTTTATTGTCTGAATAATCCTAAGCTACTTTCTAATTAAACAAAAATACAAAAACAACCTAAACATGTCGGTTCTACTAGATAGCATGCCCGAGGGAAAAGAAATACGAAAAGAAAAAACCTCGGACGAATCAAAAGTCCAAAAAATACAAGTATACCCCTCCCCTTTTGAAAAGCATGCTTGTCCCAAAGCATAGGATATAAAAACACAAGGGAAAGTGACATACTTGTGGCACACTAAACATCTCGCGTAGGTGGTAACTCCATTGTGATCGTAGCGCTAGCGGTGGCCGGTGCACTCAATGGTACATCTACGGGGGGAATGGTCACCCCCTCAGTAGTAGTGGTCGCCTCTGTGACCTCGGTAACAACTGCAGCTGAATGTATATTTCCAAGAAAGTCCTTTCCACCTGCAAGCTCAACATGGGTAGTGGTGGAGCTACCCTCTCCCCTAGCTCTCTCAAGCAACTCAGGCCTATGCTTGTCGTAAGTCTACTGACTCTCCACTCTTGCCCGCTAGTGTTCTTTCTTCTCCTTCTTTTTATTCTTCTTTAGGGTCTCATCTCTAACATCCTCTGAGACCCTCTTCTTCCCTTTGCCTCATTTACTCTAGTCGGCTCCCTTGCCGCCAAATGAAGCTCATCATCAATCTCAATATCGAAGTTAGGAAGAGCGAGGGCTACTAGAATTGCCGACTGTCGAGATGATAGCTCAGTCACTTGGCTCCAACGAGCCCCCAACTCCTCATGGAGACTACCTGCGTTAGACTACTTTGTCATGCGCTCATTGAAGCGGCGGTCAAAGCTATCAAGTCGGGCATCCAAGACACGTGTGGCTGCCTCAATCTTAGCCTTCACCCAAGGCTTCACATTCTCCATCATAGACTGCATCTTTCTGTCGGTCACGGTCAGTCTCTTCGCCATCTTTTGTAGAAAATCCTGAGGCACTAGCATATATCCTACTATGGTTTGGCTTGGAAGACCCATAGGAGGTGGGGCAGATGTGCTAGGAACCCATGTCTATGTGGCCTGCTTCTATAACCGGTATCTCTCCCTACTCTATTGAGGTGGGGGCATCAACCTGCTTACCCCAGATGCTCAAGGTAGTGAGACTATAGTGTGAAGTCTAACCTAGCTCATCGGGTCATCTCACCTTGAATGAGCCCAATATCTGGAATCCTCTTCCCTCTAATCAATCGCTCTACCTCATCATGCACCCTAAGACCTGCTTCCATACATAATCTAAATACGTGTCTCGGGAATGGGATAGTATTGCTCAATCCTATAGCTTGATCTCAGATTTCCTCTATAATGACCCTCAGAATATTGATAGTGTATCTTGACATGATACATGCCACCAATACTACTCTATATGCACTAAGGGTGTTGCCATTTACCATTGGTGCCAACCTGTGGCGAACTAGCATCCAGCGGGCCTTCGCTATGAAATTCAGCGAAGATTTGGTGACCTTCTTTCCACTAGTCACCCATTAACTGCTTTCTTGTCCTCAACAATGACCCCAAAGAGCCATTTTATCTGATTCTTCCTCTCCTCATAACCTATATGCTTAATCTTCTTCATGGCGTTCACCCGATAGTCAAACTCATGTGTAGCCTGTGATGATATGAACTGAGGCCCATATAATACCCGAGTAATAGTATTCTCAGATATGTCATCGGTGCGGCCTCGCACCATTACACTCTCCAACTTGGGATGATCTTTCAAATACTGCCCATCCTTTGCTTTCTACTGCATAGTAGCCAAATAATTGGCATAAAACTCTCAGACTATCTCTGAACTGTATCGATCCGGGGTTCTAGAAATCCATTTGAATCCGTAGAAACTGAATATCAGCTTTATCTCCTCCACCTCATTCAGTTCATTGGTGAGGATCTATGATTATTCTTGAATACTCTGCCTAGGGTGGTTCTTGGTGGTGAGAGAGAGACCCTGCTCATAGATCTCTTGTGCATCGGGCACTCTCCACCGAATAGTGGGATTCTCCCTAGGCGGAGTTTGCTCACTCTCATCATTGGCTACCTCATCCTCAAGCCTCATCAGCGCCCTCAAATTAATACTTTTGCTTTTCCTCAATCAAAGAAAACAAAAACTAAAAACGATGGTTAACTAGAAAGTGCACTAGAATACCTACCGCCAACACAACAAAATTTGCACTATAAACCAGAACCAGCTACTGACCCTTTTTCTGTTCAAACTAAGTCAGCTATGTATACATATAACCACAATCAATGACATACAAGGATAAATATATGGCATCCAGCTATCAGTAGAGAATCGAGACATCACCAATGCTTTTCACACAGATTAATGTTAAAATGCAACACAAACCAGGTACCCTCACAGCAAAATAAATCTCTAACGCTCACAGATATAAAATATGATGAACTTGGGACTAAAAAACTGGGAATCTCACTCTCCCAAAGAACTTTCAAATACTGCAAATCGGATACCATAGGCTTTCCCTTATTTTCTCTGCTTTGGCTCTTCGGACAGCTAAACTAGGATCACTATAGGACTTTGCTCGGCTTGTAATGTTGGCTTCCAGCTGGGTATGGTAAATATGGGATTTTAGTGAATAAACTGTCCTTGGCACTACATACTTGTGGCTCCACTTTACACCTTTTTTCCCTATTTTCCACTTTTTCAACTTTTTTCTCCCTTTTCTCCATTTTTCTTTTCAACTTTTCTTTTTCAGCTTTTTTTCTTGTCACACCACACCTCATTTTTAACCCTTTTTCCTTTATTTTCCTTTTTCACCTCCCCATAGTCTATGCACCCCTATTATATCCACCCTCAACTTAGGCATTGTGCCTGGGTTGAGATTCACAATGTCCAAGGAGGGACTGGGGCCAAAACAGATTCATTTAATCAAAGTAAAATGGTTAATTTAAGGCTCCGAATCAGGATCAAGGGATTCATCATCATTTGGTAGAGTATTTTAGGCTAAAGTGACTCATCTATCAATAAAAGCCTATGATCATCTCCTAACCAACTATCCTAAAGCCTATGCAAAGACCAACTGGGTAAGTTCTAGATCCTCTATGTAGTATTGAACTAGGTATATGGCTTCACTCACTCATGGTACCGGTTTGCATTGAATCTACCTATTCAGTTCATGCACGGCTAACTACAATTATTCATGCTCATAAACTAAATTCCATACAAATATCTACAGAAGTCATGCAATTCTAATTAAACTACACAGCTAACATCAAAAAATTTTAACAGGGTCAATTTTTTCAAAAATAACAAACTAGTGCATTTATTGGCTGCAAAGTATATCTAAGCTACTTCTAATTAAACAAAAACAACCTAAACATGTTAGGTTCTACTAGATAGTATGCCCAAGGGAAAAGAAACACAACAAGAAAAACCCTCAGATAAATCAAAAATCTCAAAAATACAAGTACACTCCCTCCCCTTTTAAAAAGCATGCTTCATCCCAGAAGCATAGAATATAAAAGCACAAGGAAAAGAGACATACATGTGGTGCACTAAGTGCTTATTTCATCCTGCAGAGGTGGCACCTCTGTTGCATCTGTAGCGCTAACGGTGGACGGTGCACTTACTTGTATATCAGTTGGAGGATCGGTTAACCCCCTATTATGCTCGATCTCTTTCGCGACCTTAGGATCAGCTATCTGGGCAGTAGTGGAGCTCCCTGCTCCTCTTGCTCACTCCTACAGCTCCAAAATATGTGCATCATGAGCTTGAAGGTTCTCTAATCTCGTCCGCTTTCTTTTCTTTTTCTCTTTCTTTTTCTTCTTCCTTGAGGGCTTGTTTTCATCCTCCTCCAAGATCCTCTTCTTTCCTTTTCTTCCACTTGTACTCGACGGGACCCAATATGCCTCCAAATTGATCTACTCATCGAGCTCAGCATCCAAGTCCAGAAGAGTTGGGGCTGCTATGATCGTTGGCTATCTAGATGACAACTCGGTCACTTGGTTATGAAGAACCCCCAACTCCTCCTGGAGGCTACTAGTATCTGGCTACTCTGCCGAGCGTTCATTGAACCTATGCTCAAGCCCATCTATCAACCCATGTAACCCTCTCATGGCTTCCTCAATTTCTGCTTTCACCCAAGGCTTGACGTTTTTTATCATTGATTGTATTTTTCTTTCAGCTATCGTCAGCCTTTTTGCTAGCTTATGGAGGAAGTCATATGGTACCAAAACATAACCCGCTGGTATCTGGCTCGGAAGACCCACCAGAAGTGTAGTAGAAGTGTTGGGAGCTGCCTCTGAATGACCGGCCTCTATAGTCGGTGTCTCATCCTACTCCTGTGAGGTGGGGGAATTAACCTTCTTGCCCCCAGCTGCTCGTGGTACCAGGACTGCGGTAGGAAGTCTCTCTTGGCTCACTGGGTTCATTTCATCCCGATTCAACCCTATGTCCTCTATCCTCTTCCCTCCAATCAACCGCTAATTGTCATAATGCACCTTAAGACCTGCTTCTATAAATAATATGAAAATGAGACTCGGGAATGGGATGGTAGTGCTCAATCCTATAGCCCGATCTTGGATCTCCTCTGCAATGACCCACGGAATGTTTATGGCGTATCATGACTTGATACATGCCACCAATGTTGCTCTGTTTGTACTGATGGTGTTGTTGTTTACCGTTGGGGAATTGAAATTCTACCTTTCAGGTGAATTTGAGATCTGAAATCAAAATNACCAATGTTGCTCTGTTTGTACTGATGGTGTTGTTGTTTACCGTTGGTGCCAACTGGTGGAGAACTAGCATCTAGCATGCCTTTTTTATAAAATTCAGTGAAGATTTGGTGACCTATTTCCCACTAGTCACCCATTCAACTTCTTCCTTGTCCTTTTCTAGGACTCTGACTAACCACTTAACTTGTCTCTACTTCTCCTCATGGCCCAGTTTCTTTATCCTATTTAGGGCATCTATTCTGTAGTCGAACTCAACTTTCAATTCCGATGCTCTAAACTGAGGCCCATATAGTATCCGAGCGATTTTGCGCTCTGAGATATCAACTGTGCAACCTCGCACCATCACGCTCTCAAGCTTGAGCTATTCTTTCACCTTTCGCCCACCTTTAGCTTTCTGCTCCATTGTGGCCAAGTAATTGGCATAGAATTCTAAGACTAGCTCGGGACTGTACTTCTCTTAGGTCCTAGCCATCCAATCAAATCCATAGAAGCTGAATATCCACTTCATTTCCTCAACCTCATTCAAGGAATTAATGAGTATCCATGGTTCTTCCTGTATACTCCTCCTTGGGTGATTTTTTATGGTGAAAGAAAGACCCTGCTAATATATTTCTAGAGTATCGGGTACTCTCTACCTAATATTATGAGCGGCTGGAGGCGAGGTCTCCGTGGCCTCTCCTTCCTAAGACTCCACCTCACTGTTGCCATCTCTAGATTGGGCCTCCTCGGACCTCTCATTATCATTAGAGCCACTCCTAGATTCTTGAACCTATTCGTCTGCTCCCTCTTCAGACTAGGGAGCAGTGACCGAAGCGGCAGAAGGGGCTTCGGCTTGTG
Source organism: Datura stramonium (assembly GCA_018107945.1). Classification (NCBI taxonomy): domain Eukaryota; kingdom Viridiplantae; phylum Streptophyta; class Magnoliopsida; order Solanales; family Solanaceae; genus Datura; species Datura stramonium. The sequence continues at coordinate 178,877 of JACEIK010002048.1, read as the reverse complement.
CTTTTTCCTGAGCCCTATTGGTCCATGGCTCATCGATGTCTTATGTCTCAACTCTGTATGGCTCATCGGTGTCTTATGTCTCAACTCTGTACTCCTCCACTGAACCACTAGGGGAGCTTCCTGCTTGCTCAGAGTCGGAGGGCTCATCTCTCAATGCCCTCCGAGCAGCTATCTCAGCTCTAGCTTTCTTTCCTTGGGCAGATTTGGTAAAACTTTTCTTCATTGTCATAGTACCTCTAGAGAAACATGGTTAGCATATATGATCTGAGAAAAAGAAAGAAAGAAAATAGCCTCTGAATTTTTTCACGAGTCTTCAGTATGAGTAGTATGTAGAAGGTACGATCCATGCTAAGACTCGTAGTATCTTAGATCACAGTTACGACTCTGCGATACGACTCACAACATGATGATATGATCCCTACCACAAGTCATCTAAGAATACCCCTTGAATACCATTATTTTGTATTTTCCACGACTCATGGTACGACTTGTAAATCAATTCCATGAGTCATAGTAAGGGTCGTATAGTAGCCATTGGACTTGACCCTTTTAGATTTCTGGTACGATTGTCAGGTACAACCCATAGTAGGATACCACGGGTTGTACTAGGTTCTTTACCAATCTATTTACATATAGTTGGCTTGGGAAATCCCAACGATCCATCCTACGATTTGTAGTATGAACCCATGAGTCGTAGGAAGGCTTGTGAAGCCTGTCCTAGCCTTTGTTAATGTCATTTGCACAGGTAAGTTTGATTTTGTGTTTGGTACTCAAAATTCCCCAATCGAGGCATACATTTTTCACACTCTTACAACTACCCAGTTCTCCCATAATGATTCACAACCCATAACTCAATTTATTTACAATTTATGCTCGAGTTCTAAGCATGTTTGAATTTCTACGCAGTCAACACAATCATAGCAAGTTGCTGATCATTTTCCTCATCAATTTTTATGAATTTTGAGAAATCACAGTTGATAAACAAGTTCATATAAGAACGAAGGTCTTTCAACCCAAGGCATAACTACTTACTTGATTTTTGCAAAATCTTGCTCAACTTCGTCTGTGATTTAGTGACTAGGGTAGGAATTCAGCTTGTGCAGCTTTAATCATGCACAAATTCAAGCATTATCGATCATTTTCCTTGAGCTACGGGTGTGAGGGATTCATGGGAGGTTCTAGTATGTTCAAGGTTTGGTTGTGTGGGAGATGGGTCCGAAAAATTTGGATCTTAAATATATTAGGGTGAATTTTTTAAGAATTCGGGTCGAGTCAAGTCAATTTAAAGAGTTTTGCCCATCACGACTCATACCACGAGTCGTAGGTTGGACCTATGACTCATCCCTGGGACTCGTAGCAAAGCTTTTAAGAAAACTTACCTGTGGACCTACGAGCTCATCATACGACTCGTACCATATAGGTACGAATCGTACCACGACTCGTAGGTCACCTTGAACTATAATTCCATACTTTGCATAGTTCATACCTACAGTGAGTATTACGACCTGTATAATGGGAGTTATGAGTCATAGGATTAATTGTATCATGAACTCATGCACCAGGACATATATCTTCTTCTAACCATGACTGATACTATGGCCCGTACAATGCTCTTACGAGTTGTACTGAGGCTCGTAGTACAAGTCTGTATTGAAATTTTTCTGCAGCCTACTTTTTTTCACCTGCACACTGAGCACACATAAGTCAATAAACTTGGGTTGCCTCCCAAGAAGTACTTGATTTAAAGTCATGGCACGACGCAGCTGGTTCAGTTACTCAGACTTCACCAATTCACCTTATAGGTTACCTCCCAGGAAGCGCCTGATTTAACGTCGTGCACGACGCAAGTCTCTTGATTACTCAGATTTTGTCAAGAAACTCAGAATCATCCTCTATCGCTAAGACAAACCTAATCTCTTTGGGATACTTCATTTATTGGTAGATATTGAAAGTGACCTCCTCTTTATTAAGCCTGAATTTCAGTTGGCCAGCCTCAACATCTACTAAAGCCCTCGCAGTGGCAAGGAATGGTCGCCCCAAAATGATGGGAACCTCAAAGTAAACCTCACAATCTAGGATCACAAAGTCTACTGGGAATATGAATCTGTCAACCTTGACAAGCACATCAAATAGGATCACCACAGGTTTTTCACAGTACGGTCGGCCATCAATAGCTGCATAGTAGTCGGTATGGGGGCTCCCAAGCCCAGCTGCTTGAACACAACTAATGGCATTAGATTGATGTTTCTTCCAAGTTGTAGAGTGCCTTCACGAACTCAACGTCACCAATAGTACATGGAATGGTGAAGGCACCTGGATCCTCCTTTTTCTAGGCAAGGACCCATGAGGCTATGGCGCTGCGATGATGCAAGTTACCCACTGGATCATAGCTTATGGACCTTTTCTTCGTAACAAGGTCCTTCATAAATTTGGTGTATCCAGGCATCTGCTCCGATGCCTCGACCAATGGTATGTTCACAGATAATTGTTTAAGCATAGAAAGAAATTTCTTAAACTTACCATCTTCTGCCTTCTTCTTCATTCTTTAAGGGAATGGTGGCAGTGGTCGTGGGATAGCCGTATAGATCTTTGTGGCCTCTTGTTTCTTAACTTTCTCAGCTTCAGGCTCCTCTTCACCATCTGGAGCCTCAATCAACTCAACCTCTTCCTTAAGCTCTTGCTCAGCAACCTCAAAATCATCATCAATCACAATCTCTTTCTTCCTTTGAATTTGAATTACAACCAGTAGAGGGGAATAAATAGTGGTATTTCCACTCCTAGTCATCACAGCCATACAGTGACTATCATTCTTTGGATTTTTAATTGTGTTGCTAAGTAGTGTCATTTTGCCTAGAACGCAGGGATATCAACAGTTGACCTAGTTGCTGCTCTATTTGCTTGATGGTTGTGGCCTGTGACTCAACTTTCTAGTCCATGCCAGATATATCTCCCCGAATTTCTTTCATCTACTCCTAAGTGGATCTCACCTTCTTGAGCATCTCAGCCATCATACTCTCCAATTTTGACGGTCCATCCTCACCCTCACGTTGCGGTGCTCCAAACACACGCAAGCATATGCGGTCATACAAGTAATACAGTGACTCTTTAAGAGCCAGATATCAAATCCATAGGGACTAGACTATTTTACTGAATTATAAAGTTCAAGTGTTAAGTCAAATTTCAAAAGTGCTTGTTTTCAAGATTTATAGTTTGTTTGTTTCTAAATCTAAGATTAATAAAAAAATAATTCGAAAAAAAATATTAAGAAGCATCTACAGTTAAGACCAAACAATCATGCAATGCTATATTCTTATTGGTTCAAGTATGAGATTTCATTTATTGTCTCACAAGATAAATGCAATGTTCATGATCCTTCCAATCTCTAAACATAAGTGACTTCGCCTCATAACTACATCGTTGACCACAGATGTGACAACATAAGTCATAGACAATTATCTATGTGGAGTGATTTACGGGGTTAATGCCCTTGGTTATTTTCTTTCATACCTCTAACCATTTAACCTACAATTAACTTCACAACTATGTTTATAAGTGGTGATGTGACAATTTAGTCCTAATTAAGTGTCTCGCTATCTTCCCGTTTAGTAACCAAGCAAGGCTAATTTGGTATATTTCTATCCTAACATCGAATCAAATCTTTAAGACTTGAACTTACTTCGTGCATTCCTAGTTCTAACCTAGGTTTTGCTCTTTCGAATTTTGCCTAAGCTTAACACATGCATTTCACGGTCATCAAGCATCAAAATGATAAGAACAAAAATGCAAGACAAACAATAATGAAAACTTGAACCAAATATCGAATTAAGAAATTACAATTATGTTTTGTTGCCTCAACCCTAGAAAAAGGGTCTTAGCTAATCTGGCTTTTACAAGAAATTGTAGTATACTTACAATCCGTGTAGACGCAAAAGTGAAAAAGATTATAAAAGTTAACCCTAGGTAGAGTCTTTTTCGTTCCCCTCTTCTCTCCCACATTTTTCAGAAAGTAATCTGTGATATTCAATTAAACTGCTACTAAGTGTTCCTTTTATAATTGTCAAAATTTGGCCTGTGGTGGCCTGACTCCGTGTCACACTGGCTATCGCGGAGATTTGCCTCCGTGACAAGCTGGCTATCGCGGAGATTTGCCTCCTTGAAACTCTATTGTCGCAGATGCTCACTATTTTATAGCCCCTGCTCATATAAATTAATTTTTTGCTCTGTGGCACGTTGTTGAACACCCCAATGCTTCTCTGTGGCATGGAGTTGACTCCAAATGTCCTTTTTAGCTTGTCTCACCATCCATAGCCTGTCCCTTAGCATTTATCTTCAAGATTAAGACCATTATCATCACATTGAGCTCCATCCTTTGGCAATTTCAACCAACAAAGAGAGCTAACCATATCAGTTAGTCCATGGCCACAAATTACACAAAATACATGAGATTATTCTTAAATTAAGGTACAAACATGGATAAAACATGGGTAAAAGATATCACTTGTGAATGTACATATGCACAAGATCACTACCCCACACTTAAAATCTTGTTCTTCCTCGAACAAATCCTTTACATCTTATGCACAAGGAAGACTCACACATGAATAATTGACGTAAGACAACTCAAGTTAAGGCTACAATGATTGACTTAGATGGCATGTTCAAAATATATCATGTTATATATATAACAAAATTCAAATCCAATACAACCAAGTTAAGACCTCCTAGCCTCAGGAATCGACTCTACAACTATAGCAAACTCATGCACATTAGCAGATTAAGAAGTCCAATATGAATTCTATCTTTCCTCAAACATGTTCCCTCACAACAAGAGAGATACAAATTTTCACGCACAAATGTACAAGTTATACCACGTATGGGTATATGAATACAATTATGTATGGGTATATGAATACAATTACGCTCACTCTCACAAATAATTCACATGCAACACATAATGACCCATATGCTTGCCCTTAGTGTATTACTTCACTAATCCAGGAACATCTAAAAGTAATATCAAGTAGGACTTTAAGGGTTCTAATGTAAGCTAAGGGACGGGTAGGTACTATTCTGGCCAGTAATAGTGACAATCTTCCCTAAGCGCTTTTAATATATCACATGTTCTTATTAAGCACATGATCTTCTTTTACTCTTTTACTTCACCCCTTGTTCTTTTCAATTCTCAATTTCCTTTTTGTTTACCCCATTTATTTAAGAACATTTATGTTATTAGTAAGGAGTACTCAAGCATTAAACATTCTTTAGTTTTTTTTCCGACTCCCTACCAACACTTAGACATTTTGGACAATTGCACCCTTCACTCTTTTCTTCAACTTCCACAACTATTATCTCCCTTCTTTTTCACAATTCTTACTCCTCTGACTCTTATGCATATTTCACTTAAGCGCTTAGGAGTTTTGGATCAAGTTCAAGGCTATTGAAAGAAAAGGATTAAGCTTTTATTGTGGACACAAAGAATAGGCTAAAGGCTCAATGGGGTTAACTAGGATTATGCATTAAGGGTAGGTAAAGAATAGGATGAAAATAGGTTTATTCAAAGAAATTCCTACATCATCTCATACAATTAACATTCCTCATTTCTCTTTGCAAACACACTAGGAAAGTTCTATATACTACATGATAAAATGGAATACACAAAGAACCTTACACTTACTGCACATGTTCAATTCTAGACAAACCCATACAGACTCTTAACACAGCTAATCACATGAATTCAATAATTAAGCATACAACATACAAAGTCATATTCATGAGCCTAGGTGTCTCATAAAAATCATACCATTTACTCAACATGCTTTAATTACAATCCTACTTTCCTCTTACAATCATGTATAGCACTCAACAAGAGTATCAAGCCATCAATCAGTCAAGGGTTCTATAAAAAATCCTATTGACTAATTTTCCCTCAAGACGGTTGTCATACATCCATCATTGGGAAAAGTCTTTAACTATGATTAAGACAACTATTCACAAACAAACAAATATTTTATTCTCAGTTCAAAGTGCCCTCCTTCGGAAAAAAACCAAAAAGAAAAATCAAAGGGTGGGTGAATTGTGCTCAACTCAAAATTCTAAATCAAACAATTCTCAAACCAAACACCGAATTCAGCCAAAGTCAACATCACAAAATTTTTAAATTCTCCTCACCCCACATTTAAAATATGCTATGTCCCCAAAGCATGAATTAAAATAAAAAAAACAAAGGTTAAGGATACTTCCTGAGGTCTCTAGGCCTAGCTAGTAGCATGTTTTCATCCTTTTTCATCGCAAGGGTCATTAGCCCCACACTTGTGTTTTTCCATTCTCCGTAGCTTCTTCTTGAAAGGGTACTCAGACTTCCCCCCAATCTATTCTTAAATCACAAAAACAAAAACAAAAAGTGAAAATAACCAAAATCAAAAACAAAAACAAAAGAAAAAGAAAATTATACCTGTGGTACCCTTGAATTGCCTCCCAAGTAACATCTAATTTTACATCTCGGCACGACGTGAACCATCCTTTTCAGGATGTCCTCAAACAACTTGTCCCTTTTTGGAACCATCTCCATTTCTTCTTGTATTTAGAGGGAACAACCTCCACATTCTGCCTCTTTACCTCCATCACTTCCTTCACAACATTCCTCCCTGTATTACCCGCAATAGACTTGGGCTTAATTGTTAAGATGTCCTGTAACAGTGGACCCATGGAATCCACCACCCCATACTTGGCATCTGTCACATCACTGATCTTGCAAATATCTCAGTAGTGTGTGCATTGGTTGATCTCCTGATACACTCTAAAGAGCTCCTCATCATCATTTACCCTCATTTTCAGGATACCAGCTCTTAAATCAATTATAGCTCCACCAGTTGTCATGACCCGAATCTACACCTTGGACGGGACACGGTACTTGGAGACACAAGTGACCCCAAGACTGGTTTATCATCACACTAGTAACCACGTAAGCATATGCAGAAGCTAGGCAAAAATAGATATCCAAATAAAACTATTTTGGAAAATGGTAAACATAACTGTACTGAATACTGAACATCTATGTTCGAAAGCCAACTACTAACTAACGAGTTGCTGGGACGAGCACCCAGCTAACTCTAAAATCTGACTAAATAAAGAACTAAATGAAAAGAAAACATCATCCTCGGAAGATGAGGACTCAAAAAATAACACTGCTACTGGAATGGTCGGAGGGAAACTACTGACGATGCTGAGACTGAGATCCTGCACCTGTATCATAAAATGATACAGCATAGAAAGTATGCGTCAATACTTTGAATGTACTGAGTACGTGAGGTATACAATAAGCATGGAAAATAAATAACTAAACTAAAATAACATGAAACGGCCAACTGATACTGCATACTAATAGAAGCGTAGCTAATACTGTGATAAGGTCGATCTAGACCCTAACTAATAGTCATAAACATGTCCTGTATCTGAGTGACTAAACTGAGCTAAACGAGATTGGGCTTAACTAAACTGTACTGACAAGTGGGAGAGTCTATAACTGACATATAACCACGTGATCTAGTCATGGAGTCCGATGTAAATACCCCATAAGAGAAAACCCCCTGTACCTTTCCAGGGTATAGTGGCTAAGCTGGGTGATCATAAGACTAGAGCCCGTTTGGCTAATGACCTATGGTGGCAACATAGTTCTAGGAACCTGGGTGTGTTGGAACCCCGGTCCGCTCGGTGCTAAGTACTACTCCCACTGGATACTCTAAACTTGTCTAATAAGATGATGGCTCAAAGTTGGGGTCCTGGACTAAGTCAGTAATTCTTAACTGGAAGTAACCGAAGAGTCTATATGATCGGATAATTGAAAACTGGTGTTCGAAGACTAGTCAGAGCTGCTTATCTAAAAGCGTCGTAATTGTCTGGAGAACTAACTAATACATTGTACTGATGTAGTATTACCAAACTAAATTCTTCAAGAACTAACTATTGTCAAACTGATCAGCTGACTTACTAAAAGATACTGAAAATCCTGGTTTCTGACTGAGACTGGACTAGCATGCAAACTTACTATGAACTCACATGATTGTAATAACATGGAAATTTGGGAACTAACAGAGTCAAGCAATAATCGTATTTAATCAACTATGCAAGACCCAAATTTACTACATTTAGTAGATCTAGGGCTAAAACAATATTTCATGAAGAGAGTAACGACATGTTTGATAAATAGAGAAAACATTGCAAGAATTCACAAGAATTTTAATCCACAAGAATATTCGTAATCCGAGTGAAGCTAACCCTGTTTCTGATATTCAGGGCTATGATTGATAAGGAACTGCAGAATGGTTTTGGGGCATAAGGAAAGAGAAATTCTCTTATTGAATTCCCACGTACCTGGAGTAGAATCCTTGAGAAGAAATCTGGAGAAATCTTGAAGAACACTGGAAGCCCTAGCCTAGCTCTGCACTGACTGTCTGGAACTTCTACATTCTAAAAATTGTAAGTTGAGAGGAATGAGAGGGATCATCGATTACCTCCCCAAATCCCCTGAATATAACCCCAAAACAACATAGTTTAGGAATAAAAAGCATAGGATTTTATGAAAATACCCCTGGAACATCACAAGAAAATCCCCTACTGCCAGACCTCACAATGCACTCCACGTGTCGTGGGGTTGGAATGACTTGTGTGCCAAGTCGTGGCCACGTCTAGAAAATCCCCAAAGTTCCTTTCCTAGGAAACGACTGACTTCATGAGTCATTATGGGACCTACGACTCGTGACGTCTTCCATTTTCACTGAACCAACATTTCTCCTTTCACCCCCACGGCTGGTCACGATGACTCGTTACTTGACCCAAATGAGTCATCATGTGGGTTGTTACCCCTGGGCTCCTAGATGGAAATCCACTGCTTTAAGCCACTAGTCTGACCACGACTCGTCTAGTCACTTGATGAGTCGTGCCACGACTCTTTTTGTGCAATGAATTTTCGGGTTCTTTCTGGAATTTTCATGCAAAGTCTGAGTTGGTATAGGAATGTTTTTGGGGTGTTACAATATCTCCCCCTTGATATTATTTGTCCTCGAGTGAAGGATAAAACTGCTGGAAAACTGGGAAAAGAGCTGCAATTCCCAATCTGAAGCTATAAACTAATTTATAAAGGAGTGACTGACTCCGAAATGATTTAGTCATACTAACTGAGTTGATACAACTAGTGTGCACACTAAAAACATGAATAGAGCTAATGAGTATGGAACTTAATAGAGTATTGAGGACGAATTTAATACCTAATGTTGAAACTGAACTGTATGGGAATAAATGGGGATATTTAGCCATTATGTATACTTCTTCTTCCCACGTGGCCCCCTCAACTAGCTGGTTCCTCCACAAAACTTTTACTAAAGTGACCTCTTTGTTTCTCAACTTACGAACCTGACGGTCTAGGATCTGAATTGGGACTTCTTCGTAAGAGAGACTATCCTTCACTCCCACACTGTCCAGTGGAACAATTGAGGTCGAATCACCGATGCACTTCTTCAACAGTGACACATGGAAGATTGGGTGCACAGATGCTAACCCTGAAGGTAATTCTAACTCAAAGGCCATATTGCCAATTCGCCTCAGAATCTTGTAGGGTCCTACATACCTCAGACTTAGTTTCCCTTTCTTTCCGAACCTCAATACCCCTTTCATGGGTGAAATTTTTAGATAAATCCAATTATCTACAAAATATTTTAGTTCTCTTTTCCTCACATCTACATATGATTTCTTGCGACTCTGAGCTATTTTCACCCTTTCTCTGATAAGCTGCACTTTTTGCATAGCCTTGTGAAGTGAATCTAGTCCTATTAAAGTAGCTTCACCAACTTCAAACCATCCTATAGGATACCTACACCTCCTACCATATAATGCCTCAAATGGGACCATCTGAATACTGGAGTAGTAGTGGTTGTTGTATGCAAACTCAATGAGAGGTAGGTGATCATCCCAAATGCCCCTGAAGTCGATCACACAAGCTCTCAGCATATCTTCTAAGGTCTAAATAGTCTGCTCAGCTTTTCTATCTATCTCAGGGTGAAAAGTTATGCTGTGTTTGACCTGAGTGTCGAGTCCTTTCTGAAATGACTTCCAGAAATGCGAGGTGAACTGGGTACCTCGAGCTGAAATGATGGACAAGGGAACCCCATGCAGTCTAACTAACTCCCGGATGTACAGCCTAGCATAATCCTCAACTGAGTCTGTAGTCTTTACCGATAGGAAATGTGTTGACTTAGTCATCCGATCTACTACCACCCAAATTGAATCATGCTATCGATGAGTACGAGGTAGACCTGTAAGGAAGTATATATTCATTTATTCCCACTTCCACATGGGTATGCTGATATCCTGAGTCATACCCCCAGGTCTCTGATGTTCAACTTTAACCTGTTGGCAGTTCGGGCACTTAGCCACAAATTCTGCGATGTCCCTCTTCATGTCATTCCACCAGTAGATTTCCCATAGGTCATGGTACATCTTAGTGGTACCTGGGCAAATAGAGTATCTGGGGTTGTGTGCTTCTACCAGTATTCGCTGTCTCATGCCATCTATGTCCGGAACACATAGTCTGCCCTGATAACGAAGCGCACCATCTCTCCCTTTGGAGAAAGCCTCCACTTCCTTTCTTAGAATTACTTCTTTCAACTTAAGAAGTATGGGATATTCATACTGCTTTGACTTAACCTCAACAACTAATGAGGATTCTGACCCACTCTGCAGTACTACTCCACCCTCATCCGAATCCACGAACTGCACTCCCAACTGAGCTAACCTATGAATATCCTTTGCTAGCTCTTTTCTGCCCTCTTAAACTTGAGCAACGCTCCCTATGGACATCATTATTAAAGCATCCACCACCACATTTGCCTTGCTCGGGTGGTACAACACACTCATTTCATATTCCTTTAATAACTCCAACCACCTTCTCTGACGAAGGTTCAAATCCTTCTGACTAAACACGTACTGAAGGCTCTTGTGATCAGTGAAAACATTCACGTGAACCCCATAAAGGTAATTCCTCCATATTATTAAAGCAAACACCACTGCCGCCAATTCAAGATCATGAGTCAGATAGTTATTTTCATGAACCTTGAACTGTCTGGAGGCATAAGCTATCACCTTACCCCACTAGATCAGAATTCAATCGAGGCTAACTCTGGAAGCATCACAATAGACTATGAACCCATCTGTTCCTTCTGGTAAGTTCAAAACTAGAGTTGTAGTGAGTCGAGTCTTCAACTCTTAGAAACTCTTCTCACAAGAATCTGACAACTCAAACCTCACCTTTTTCTATGTTAGTTTAGTCAGAGGAGACACGATAGAATAAAATCCTTCCAAAAGCCGTTGATAATAACCGGCTAGACCTAGGAAGCTCCTGATATCTTTTGGGGAAGTGGGTCTTCACCAGTCTTTCACCGCTACTATCTTTTAAGGATCTACCTGAATATCCTCACCTGAGACCATGTGACCAAAGAAAGCCACAAACTTCAGCTAGAATTCACATTTGCTAAATTTAGCGAACAATTGGCCGTCTCTGATAGTCTGCAACACTATCCTCAGATGGTTAGCATGATCCTCCTCATTTTTGGAGTATACCAAAATGTTGTCTATGAACACAATGACGAACATGTCCAAATACTATTTGAATACCCTATTCATCAAGTCTATGAAAGCTGCAAGGGCATTAGTTACTCCAAAGGACATAACCACAAATCTGTAGTGACCATATCAAGTTTTGAAGGATATTTTCATTATGTCACATCCCTGACCCTGACCTGATGATATCCCGACATGAAATCTACCTTGGAAAAACAATTGGCTCCCTAAAGCTAATCAAACATGCCATCAATCTAGGATAGGGGATATCTGCTCCTAATTGTAACTTTATTTAGTTAACGGTAGTCGATACACATTCTGAGAAGACCGTTTTTCTTCTGCACGAACAACACAAAAGCACCCCATAGAGAGATGTTGGGCCTAATGAAACCCTTACCTAGAAGGTCTTTCTGTTGTTCCTTCAACTCCTTGAGCTCAGCTAGACCCATTCTATAAGGAGGAATAGAGATTGGTTGAGTCTCTGGAAGAAGTTCTATGCCAAAGTCTATTTCCCGCTTGGGAGGGACTCCGGGAAGATCTTCAAGAAACACGCCATGGAATTCACTAACAACTGAAACTGACTGAATCATTAGGGTCTCAGAGGTAGAATCTTTGACCCGAACTAGGTAATAGATGCACCCTTTCGAAATGAGCTTCCTTTTCTTAAGGTAGGAAATAAACCGATCCTTAGGTGCTGAAACACTACCCATTCATTCTAAGACTGGCTCATTGGGAAATTGAAATGTGACGACTCTAGTTCTACAGTCGATTGAGGCATAACCGGGATATAACCAATCCATGCCAAGAATGAGGTAAAAATCGACCATGTCTAGCTCTACTAGATCAGCTGGAATTACTTTACTCTACACTAAGACTGGGAAATTTCTATATATTCGGTTGGCTCTAACTGACTCACCAACTGAGGTAGAGACTGAGAACGGTTCTGAGAGGACTTCTGGACTGATTTCAAATGGAAGAGCTACATAAGGAGTCACAAATGATTGTATGGATCCTGGATATAGTAGGGCATATACATCTATATGGGAAAGACGTAACATACCCGTGACTACTTCAAGTGAGCTCTCCTGATCCCGGTGAGAGGATAAAGCATAAAAATGTTTTTGGCGTTGACCACCATCCATTCCTGAAGTAGTACCCTGCCGAGTTTGACGACCTATTGGGGCTGCTGAACTAGACTGATTTATCCCCTATCCCACTGATGGACACTTTTTTAACCTATGACCCAATTGCCCACATCCAAAGCAACCCTCTTTTTCCATGCAGAATTCACCAGGATGGTCCTTGCCACACTTAGGAAAAGCTAGAAATTGTATTTAGCACTGTAACTCTGGGACTGAGAGCCAGATGCTCCACCCTTTCGATCTTTACAAGACCAGAAAGAAGGGGCGTTGGCTGATAAGGGTGATGGAGTTCTCTGTTGCTGCTTTTATGGGCGACTATTGTTACTGGACATATGGTGGACATAATTAGATTTGCCTGTTCTAGCCCGCTTGTTCTCCCGCTCAATATCCTTCAACTTCTCTGCCTTAATCTACTGTGCGTGAATGATGAGACTAGAGAGTCGATGTCCTTGATGAGCATTATAGTTCTGCACTCCTTAAGTACCAAAACGGACACTCTATTAAAGAATTTGAGCATGCGAGCTCTTGGCTCAGCGACTATCTCTAGAGCATACCTCGTCAACCGAGTGAACTCCAGCGCATATTCCTCCACTGTCTTGTTACCCTATCTCATATTCATATATTCAGCAACCTTGGCCTCCCTCAATTCTCGAGGAACGAATCTATATAGAAATGTCATAGAAAACTCATCCCACTCTATTGATCCTACTTCTGCTGGCCTTCCTTCCTTCCACTGATTGTACCAAATCTGAGCCCTCCCTTTCAATTGGTAGGTAGCCAAATCAGCACTCTCCATAGAACTAACACCCATAATTTGGGTGATCTTCCGCACCACATCTATAAACTCCTGCGGGTCCCCTCCTCTCGTAGTCAGCATTGTCTCGGGGATAAGTTTTATCGGGACTCTTCTGACAATTAACACAATGAGTCGTTGCTTGACCTAGTGACTCATCGTGTCCATCGTTACCACTAAAACATTTACTATGAGCTTCCACTCCATGACTCTTCATGATGACTCGTTACTTGACCCGTCGAGTCATCATGTGGGTTGTTGCCCCTGGGCTCCTAGATGGAAACCCACTAATTTAAGCCATGAGTCTGACCACGACTCATCTAGTCACTTGACGAGTCGTGCCACAGCTCATTCTGTGAAAATATTTTCTGGTTATTTTTTGTTTTTCATGCAAAGTCTGAATTGGTCTAGGAAAGTTTTGGGGTGTTACCCCAGTAGCCAGGAATGGCCATCGCAAGATGAGGGTTACCTTGTCATCAACTTTAAAATCTAAAATAATAAAGTTAGTAGGTATGATAAATTTACCTACTTTGATGAGAAGGTCCTCAAAAATCCCTTTCGGGCCCATCGTTGACTTGTCAACCAGCTGCAGCATCACTCTTATGGGCCTTGGTTTTCCCAAACCAAGTGTATTGAACAGAGATAAGGGCATCAAATTCACCGTCGCCCCTAAATCACAGAAGGCCTTCATTATACCTGCTTCACCTATTTGTACGGGAGGGTGAAACTCTTGGGTCTTTGATCTTTTTGGGCATTTTGCTCGTTACCCTAAAACTGCTCTTCAGTGAGTGCTACAGTCTGAAAATCCACCAGCCTCACTTTGTTGGCCACCACTTCCTTTAAGTACTTAGCGTACTTAGACATTTCCTGCAAAACATCAATCAGTGGCAAATTTATGTGTTCTTTAAAGATATCTAGAAACTTATGAAAACATGTATCTTCCTTGCTCTTCTTCATCCTTTGCGGGAATAGTGGTGGTGGTCTCTGTAGTGGTTGCAATGATGATTGTGAATTGTGTTCTGCAACATCCTTCTCTATGCTCTTGTCCACTGATGGACCATGTCTGACCAACTCTGGCTACTCCTCATTTTTTTCTCCTTCGGTGGTGCAATAGCCAATTGCTTGCCACTCCTCAAACTGATGGTCGTGATTTGTTGGGGATTTTTTTATCTATATCACTGGGTAAACCTCCCTGGGGTCTATTATGCTGAGCAGCTGCTAATTGACCCATTTGCTTCTCCAAGTTCCTGGTAGCCAACTGCTGATTCTTTAAGTCTGAGGCCATCCTTGCTTGATTGGCTGCCATCTGGGTCTAGTTGGCCATGATCTTCTGCAACATCTCCTCAATATTCTAGATTGGCCACTACTCTACCTTCTCTGATGTTGGTACTGCCGCTGTTGAGGCTGCTGATAACCTTGACTCTGCCCCTGATTTTCGCCCTATGAAATGTTGGGGTGATTTTTCCAGTTCTTGTTGTAGGCATACCCATAGATCTGATTACCTCTCGGCACATTACCTACAAAGTCGATTGACTCCGGGTTTGCTCTGCAGGAGTCTGCACCATGGCCGTTGTTACCACATATCTCACACCAGCTAGGAGCTAGTTGAATTGTATTAACCTATGCTTGCGGCTGTGTAATACTCAGTTTGCTGAACTAAGTCATCATCTGGTGCTGGAGTAAAGCTAACTAGGCTGCCAATGCATTGACATTATCAACCTCAATAAGCCCCGCTTCTCTCTTGCCTGCCCCTCTGGATGATTCACTGTGCCACTTTGGAGTCCCTTGTGCAATCCTGTTCAGCAGAGTGTACAGTTTCATCATAAGTCTTTTCAAGTTCTTGCCCACCTGATGCGGATTCTAGTAAGATTTTAGTGTGAGGATCTAGACTCTCCACAAAGGTATGGGATAACACTTCATTAGAACACTGATGGTGAGGGCAGTCTCTCAACAACGACTCAAACCTCTCCCTTGCCAAGTATAAATTCTCCTCAGGCCTTTGCTTGAAACTAAGTATCTCGCTTCTAAGATTTTCAGTCTGCCTTAGGGAAAGAATCTGATGAGGAACTTTCTTGCTAGGTCATCCTAGGTGGTTATGGAATTTGGTGGTTCTGCCTTCAACCACCTCTTCACCTCTCCCGAAGAGAAAATGGGAAGAGGGTAAGTCTAACATAATCAGTTGACAGTCCGGTGGGGATGAAAGTGTCACTGATTTCAAGAAAGTTTAGTAGGTGTTGTTGTTGGTCTTCATGTGTCATGCCAGTAAATTGCCCACTCGAGTACAACAGTTGCACCATATTTTGTTGAGCTCAAAATTACCTCCAGGCTCTGGTTTGAGTATGTTGGAGTTCACATTTGTCGCGAGTGCGATTGCTACTTCATGAACTGGTTTGACGGCCATTTTCTATGGCAATAACTCTTCCTGCTGAAGTGGTGGATGTTGTCGTTCAAGCACCTCTCTCCGTAACAAATGCAACCATCATTCAGGCTCCAACAATGGATCCACCAGTTCTCTATACCTTGCCAGCTTGATGTAAGGAAAAATCTGTTACCTGCAAATACACTAAGACCAAGATTTTCAACACTTAAGAAAATTAAAAAAGCACAAAAACTAAAAATTCACCAAAAGTTGCCAGTCCCCGGCAACGACGCCAAAAAATTATTGTGCTCCAATGCACGCGCAAGTGTACGCGGTCGTACAAGGAATACAGTGACTCTTTAAGAGCCAGATGTCAAACCCACATGGACTAGACTATTTTAGTGAATTATCAAGTTCAAGTGTCAAGTCAAATTTCAAAAATTCTAGTTTTCAAGATTTAAAGTTTGTTGGTTTCTAAATCTAAGAGTGATCACAAAATAATTCGAAAAACAATATTAAGAAGAATCTACAGTTAAGACCAAACAATCATGCAATGCTAAATTCTTATTGGTTCAAATATGTGATTTCATTTATTGTCTCACAAGATAAATGCAATTTTCATGGTCTTTGAACCTCTAAACATAAGAGACTTAGACTCAACTATATCGTTGAGCGGGGATGTGACAATCTAAGTCATAAGCTATTATCTATGTGGAGTGATTTACGGGGTTAATGCCCTTGGTTTCGGACTTTCGAACCTGTAACCATTTAACCTAGAATTAACCTCACAACTACGTCTATGAGTGGTGATGTGAGCAGGTCTAATGATGTACGCATGTGGGCCTATTCCTGATTACGCTCTGCCTCCTTCTTTCATTGGTTTGCAGTCATACCAACAACATATGTACCTGCAACTGCTTCTGCTTCCCTGGTGTGTCAGGCCCTATTAGTATTAGTCACTTTGTCAAGAATAATGGTAGATTGCTCCGATGAGTGACTCATCAATTCTCCTCCAGCCATAGTATCTTCCACGACTTTTGTGTTGTTATTCAATAACCTGTAAAAAATCTCCAACAAACTGTCATCAGGAATTTTATGATTTGGGAACTTGGTCAACTTCTTTTTAAATCTCAACCAGGTTTCATGAAGTGCCTCCATTTTCAGTTGTCGGAAATTGTAGGTCTCATCCTTAAGTTGTAGCATCATGGATGGTGGGAAGAATATCTCTACAAAATCCTGTTTGAGCTCCCTCCAGTTGGTAATGGAGTCATTAGGAAACTCCGATAACCATAAAGTGGCCTTTCCAGATAGAGAGAAGGGGAAGAGTCTCATCCATATTGCATCCTAACTGACACCAGTCAACCTGTACGCCTTGCATATACCTAGGAAGTTCATCAAATGCAGGTTGGCATAATCCATTTCATGACCATTAATCACCCTTTTCATATTCAGCAACTGTATCATGGTGCTAGTGATGTCAAACTTCACCCTAGCAGGCAAAGTTGGTGATACGATAGGTCCAATTGACCCGACTTCATCAATGTCCGGGTCATCCTCATCAAAGAACTGAGGGGCGTATCCTTGGCCTCTGTTTCCCCTTCCATGGTGACCAGCATTTACAACTTCATTTCGAGCGTCCTTGGCTTCCTGAAGTGTAGATTGCCAAGCTTGCTCGGCTTGCCTAGCTTCTTCAGCAAGACGGGCCTCTCTTTTCTCCTAGTTTTCCATTCTTTGTAGTGTTCTTTCTAGTTCAAGATCCAAAGAAATCAGGGGGTTTTACTCCATCCAGTAATTGACATTCACCACTAAAAAACCTGTGGGTGTCAAAAATAAAAATATAATGTAAAACTGAGGAAATAACAACCAAAAGTTAAACACAAGCAAATAATATAATCTTAAGTTGTATTCTACGGCAATGGCCCATTTTCTTATAACGCTCAAACTCACACTCCTGATAAAGTATGAAGAGGATGTTGTCAATAAAGAACCCAACAAAGATTGGGGTCGAACCCACAAGGAATATGGTCAAGATATAGACTAATGTAGGTATTTAAGCTTTTAGGTATGTTATCTCCAAATTGGGGGGTTTATAGAAAACAATTGTGAAACAAGATTTAAAATCGGTTTTTATTTATCAAGATTTGCAACTAACTAGGGTAAGTGTTCCCCATAGGTTCATAATTACTTCGGGTTTACACTCGTGATCTATCCCAATTCTTACTTGTAAAACTGATAACTAGAGTTCATCCAAACGACTGGTTCGTCTCTATTGGAGGACTATATTCAATCGTCGGGTTAGGTCTCATGAGCGATTTCAATTTAATTGTTATCAATTTGTTCCAAATTAACTATCCTGCGACCGCAGCTCATGTTATACAATGATCATAAAAATTAAGGCTTCGTTGTAATTCTCTTTTCCTAATCTCGACTTCTCTAGGATCAAGCAAGTAAAGAATTCAGGCAAGCCCTAACGTTGCGCTTCGTTAAGAATAATTAAAGATGAAGAGAATACAATACAAGTGTTTAGAATTGGTTTCAAATCACTTTGAATAACCCTAGTTTGTTAATCCATCATGGTTTCCACAATCCTAGTTGTGGAGGTCTTAGCCTCTCATGATTATAAGATTAAGATTAGTATACATAGAAAAATACATAATTGAATATTTACAATGATGATTGAAAGAAAACCTGCTTTGAATATTGCAAGAAAAGATGATGAACAAATTCAAGAACAATTTACAAAATCCAAGTAAAGGTCTCAAGAATTTCTCTCTAATATTGTCAAAAACTGACAAAATGATAATGAACGTCTAATGAATGGATAATGATCAACCTTCTTACTAAAATAAACCTAAAAAGCATTTATACAAATAATAAAATTCTTTTCCTAATTAACAAGGAAATATCCAAATATGGTGCCGACACTTCATACGACTCCTCATACTATAACACCCCAGAAATTTTTTCGTGATTATTTGATGTTTTTATTCTAGGTTAAGGAAAGTACGGGTTGTATATTGGTCGTAAATGACAAGGGAAATGTGTACAATCAAAAAATCAAAGAGTATGTGGAGTTAATAAGTAAGGGTCAACTTTAAACAACCATATCTCCCAATATATAATGAATTAGAAGCCACACAACCTATCAAATTAAAGTTATTTGAGTCTAGTTTTCAGAACATCAAACCTCTTGTCAATCGGAGTTCGGAGTAAGAATTTATGGGCATTTTACCAAAGTATCACAAGCGGTGACACGGGCATGACGCCCTAGTGACTCCACCGCCCTATTTACTTAAAATCTGATTTTTCACTTGTAGAAAACATTTTCAGCAAAATATAAATCTACCATCTTGCTAAGGATTCCATTTGTCTCTCAATTCCAGTAGCTAGGACAAAGAAAATCAAGGAGGAACATCAAGCAATGTTCAAGAAAATCACAAGATAAGTTGAAATTACCTTGCCAAGTATGTTAGGGGCTGTTTTGGAACTCGTTTTGGCAAGGTTTTGAAGAAGTTTTCTGCGTTTCAAAATCTATTTTGACTGCCTATATATCCATATTTGAGTAGGTGTTGAAATCAGGATAAAAGGTAAGATTTCTCCCCTTTTAAACCTCTAAAATTGCGAAGCGAAAATCTGGAAATTGGCAGCTAAGTGAGCTGTCGATGGACTGTTTGTTAGCTGAGTTATGTTCATTTTCCTTAGGATTTTTGGCTTTTACTTTTTCTTGAATTATACATCATATTTAGGGGTAGAATTACATAAAAACTAAGGTAAAACCTCCCTCATTTTTCTCCCTCAAAAGTTAGTGAAAACTAGTTGAGAAAATGGCTAAATGTTGTTGATGTTGCCGTGTGTTGTTCTTGCTATTGTGACTGCCTCTGGTTAGTTAATTTGGCTGCTTTTTTTGATACATATTAATCTTGTCGTTGGCCTATAAAACCACTGGATTAAGGAGGTTGAAGGCTGATCATTGAGATAGGAAATCGGCTAGAGAAAAGTTCATCAGAGAAAGGTAGGTAAGGCGCCCCGTCTATCATTCTTTTAAGAACGATTCGTGTGTTGTGAATCGAATGATACAGCAACCTATTTAAAATTCTTCAGGAAGTATGTTAAGCTTAATTTAAGATTAAAATTTCCATGTTTTATTGAGGATAAATGTTAAGTTTATGCCTAGCTGAAGTGAGACATCTAAAGTGTGATATTGTATGGATTGTTGTCGTAGTTGTACATTGAGTTGGAGACCCCTCAGTGTGGGCATTGTTAGATGTTCCTTGCTTTATGTCATGCGTATATATATGTTATGTTAAATGTGTTTAAAGGTCTATTTTCTAACTGAAATTGGTGAAAGAGCCAAGATGAGGACGTGTAAATGATTTTAAGCCATGTAAAGACGTCGCAAGCTATTGAGGGTAAACGAGCTTATCGAATTAGGATTACCTAGTTATGGTTGTCCTTTATATTATGTGTATGTTATGAAATATGTCAGGCCAAGGGGANCAAGCTATTGAGGGTAAACGAGCTTATCGAATTAGGATTACCTAGTTATGGTTGTCCTTTATATTATGTGTATGTTATGAAATATGTCAGGCCAAGGGGATATTTCATAATCCCTTTCCCTTAAGCCGAACGACAAACTAGCGAGTTTCTGAGTTGTAATGTCCCTTGAACACGATTTATAAATTTTGTTGAAACTCTTAGGTCATTGGTAGTTCCGTATGATTTATACAAGTTTTTAATACATGCATTTAAGTTCTATTTTCTACCTTTACATGTTATATGAACTCAGTTCCAGTTATGTATTATGAAGGAGGCCTATGCAGGCCACATGTTTAGTATTCGTCATTTATATGTTGTACATATTGAGTTTGTCCAGTATAAGACATATCGGCTCCATTTATGATTTTTTCTAAGATTTATTTATTTTACCCTGGTGTGGTACACCGGCTGGAGGTCTTATTATTTTACCCCGGTGTGGTACACCGGCTGGAGGCATTTTTATTTTTACCCCGGTGTGGTACACGGCTGGAGGCATTTTTATTTTTACCCCGGTGTGGTACATTAGATGGATGAATTGTATATATTATGGTCAGTTGTCTGCTAGCATTTCAGTTATAGACTTTGTTGTGCATTAGATGGTTGCATTTACACTTCAATAATGGGTTATTGTTAGGTTTTTGTTTTCAGGATTCTGGGTTGTTACTACTCCTTATTTCTGGCCTAGTTATCATTTTTATCTTACATGTTTACAGTTTTCAGCCTTACATACCAGTACATT